>QLOD02150594.1:0-15270 GCA_003260245.2 Sideroxylon spinosum
TTCTAGCAAAGCTTATAGAGTATATAATAAAAGAACTTTAGTTGTAGAAGAATCTATTCATGTTGCATTTGATGAATTTAACAAGTTTTCCTCCAAGAATATTGAAAATAATGATGACATAGGATTAGAACAAAGAATGAAAAGCATTACTATTCAAGAAGGAGAAGTAAACTCAACAAAGGAAGATGAAGAACAACCATTAGCCATTGAGAATGCTCCAAAGCTTGATAAATTCAAGAACAACAAAGAAGACTTACCAAAAAAATGGAGATATTCTCACAATCACCCTAAGGATTTAATCATTGGTGATCCATCCAAAGGTATAGCAACTCGCTCATCTCTTAGAAATATTTGTAATAATCTAGCTTTTCTTTTTCAAATTGAGCCTAAATGTTTTCAAGAAGCCAAAAATGATGAAAGTTGGATTTTAGCTATGTAAGAAAATCTTAATCAATTTGAAAGAAATCAAGTTTGGGATTTAGTCCCTAGACCTAATGATCATCCCGTAATTGAAACAAAATGGGTTTTTAGAAATAAAATGGATGAATCTGGGATAGTTATTAGAAATAAAGCTCGATCGGTTCCCCAAGGTTTTAATCAAGAAGAACGAATTGATTTTGATGAAACTTTTACACTGGTAGGTAGATTAGAAGCAATTAGAATGTTACTTGCAATTGCATGTTTTAAAAATTTAAAGATTTATCAAATGGATGTTAAAAGTGCTTTTCTAAATGGATATATTTCAGAGGAAGTTTATATTGAACAACCTCTCTGCTTTGAAAATTATGAATTCCCAAATGATGTTTATAAACTTAAAAAGGTTTTATATGGCTTAAAACAAGCTCCAAAGCTTGGTATGAGAGGTTGAGTAAATTTTTGATTGAAAATAGTTTTACTAGAGTAAAAATTGATACTACTCTTTTTATTAAAACCAAAAATCATGATATGCTTATTATTCAAATATATGTGGATGATATTATATTTGGTGCTACTAATGACTCTCTTTGCAAGGTGAATCTGAAATGAGTACGATAGGAGAGCTAAATTATTTTCTTGGACTTCAAATTAAGCAAGATAAGGAAGGCATCGTCATTAAACAAGCCAATTACACAAAAGATCTACTCAAGAGGTTCGGAATGGAAAATGCAAAGCCTATTGGGACCTCTATGAGTCCTTCAACCAAACTTGACAAGGATGAAAATGGTAAAAAATTTGATGAAAAACTTTATAAAGGTATGATTGGCTCACTTTTATACCTAATGGCAAGTAGACCCGATATTATGGTTAGTGTATGCATGTGTGCTAGATTCCAATCATGCCCTAAGGAATCTCATGTTATTGCGGTTTAATGTATTTTTAGATATTTATTGGGAACACCTAATTTAGAATTATTTTATCCTAACGACATTTCCTTACATCTTATTGGTTACTCTAATGCTGACTTTGCCGGATGTAAGATTGATAGAGAAAGTACTAGTGGAATTTGTCAATTTCTAGGTCATTCACTTATTGGTTACTTTAATGATCTTTCTTAATTGACATTGATGCATAAATTTAGGGGGAGAATTATGGCTAATTTCAATTCTTTTTTTCTTCTAATAATATTTTTTGAAGATGTCAAAGGGAGAGAAAGACAAAATATTAATGATTGAATGAGCTTATATGAATAGAATTCTTTTTGATTTGTGTCTTTTGAAAATTTAAGTTTTAGATCATCAATTGTTTGTCATCATTAAAAAGGGGGAGATTATCGACCCAAGGTTCATAAACTTAGTTTTATAATCGACTTTGATGATAACAAACATTGAATTAAATTTTCATAATTAATTTTCAAATAGACATTATATGAAATGTTACAATTCATTTTAATTTGATAAATTCAAGATAAAATTCTTGAAAGATATTAATATTATTTTTCATGCATTTGGATGATAAAATAAAGAAATTTCAAAATTTGGAGTAATGGAAATTAAAGAAAGAGGAAAACTTGAAGTTGAAAGTTAACTCGGATAAATAGCCAAATCAGACACATGTTAGTATATTGATAATATCTGAAGATCTAACGGTTTAAATTACATGAAATTTTAATATAATAAACTAGACTTCCATATCTACAAATTTGGCTGAGTAATATTTTGGTGGATTTGAAAGTAAGCTGCCCGAAAATGAGTTGGACTATTTGGCATTACACACGAAAATGTAATTCTGAATTCTGGAGCTAATGTTGGTTTTTGAGCCATACCTCATAATATTAAAGTTAAAAAATTATGATTTTTGGTGTGTGGAAATAAGACTTAGAAAGTACAACGTTCGTAGTTTAAGTATCTTCTAATTCTAAAATTATCATGGTAAAACAGAAGCTTAAACGAGAAACACAGATTCAGAGTGTCAGAAAAAGCTATCTAGAACTAGTCTTGGTTTGGAGCCTATATCTGAAGCTCTAATTGTTGTGTTTGCTTGTCTTCCCTTCCTTTCATATTTATTACAAACACTAGCACTCACTTTTCATCCGCAAATATTGAATTTTTCTTTTTGTGCATTCCATTTTCTGTTATCTTTTTCATCTTGACATATTTGCTTTAAGGGTTGAAATTTTTATTTGTAAATATTTTTTTAAGCCACTCTATTCACCCCCCTCTAGTGTTGCTATTTGGGATAACAATTCCTAACACATCAGAGCTTCATCGTAGTAGGAGAACATTCAAACAGCCTAATGGATATAGTAGAGAATCTTTCCAGACTTCTTTAGAGCATTAGATTGTGGGGCCTACTAGATATGATGAAGCAGTGTCTGATATAGATGTCGACCATTGGCATAAAGTAAGGGATTCCAAGCTAAAGTTTATGTACTCTAATAAGGTATGGGATCTTGTAGTTGCACCTAAAAGGATCAAACCCATAGGGTGCAAATGGGTCTATAAGCAAAAAGAGGAGTTGATGGGAAGTTTGAAACCTTCAAAGCGAGGCTGGTTGTGAAGGGGTACACTCAGAAAGAAGGTATCAATTATGGGGAGACCTTGTTGCCAATAGCCATGCTTAAATACATCAGGATACTTCTTACCATCACATGTCATTATGACTACGAGATATGGCAAAATGGATGTCAAGGCAGCATTCTTGAATGATGATCTTGACGAAGACATCTATATGCCCAACTTGACAAATACATTGCCAAAGGCCAAGAACACATGGTTTGTAAATTTTAGAAGTCCATCTATGGACTTAAGTAGGCATCAAGAGCATGGAACATCAAGTTTGATCAAGCAATCAAATCTTTTGGTTTTGATCAAAACATCGACGAACCATGTGTGTACAAAAAGAGTAATGGTCATGCTGTGGCTTTCTTAATTCTATCCGTGGATGACATCCTACTCATTGGTAATGACATAGGAATGTTATCGTCCATAAAGGTTTGGCTATCTACTCAATTTCATATGAAGGACTTAGGTGAAGCAAGCTATATGCTTAGGCTCAAGCATCTACGAGATCACAAGAGCAAGAAGCTTGCACTACCACAAGCTTCATATATTGGAAAGATTTTGGTCAAATATAGTATGCATAATTCCAAGAAGGGACTTCTACCGTCCAGACATGGAATTACTCTATGTAGGAATGAATGTCCTAAGACATTCGAAGAAATAGAAAGTATGAAGAGGGTACCATATGCTTCAGCCGTTGGAAGCCTCATGTTTGCTATGTTATGTACCAGACCAGATATTTATTATACCATAGGCATGGTTAGTAGATATCAGGAAAACCCTCGACCAGCACACTCGGTTGTGGTCAAGCATATATTCAAGTATCTTCGGAGAATGATGGATTATGTGCTTGAGTACCGTGCCTTTTATACAGAACCCCATAGTCATGTATTGTGACAACAGTGGTGTTGTGGCACAATCCAAGAAGCTAAGAAATCACAAGAAAGGTAAACACATTGAGAGAAAATATCACTTGATCCGAGAGTTCATCTAGAGAGAAGACATAGTGGTTGATAAGATTGCCTCAATGGAAAATCTAATAGACCCATTCACAAAGACTCTTCCAAAGAAAGTGTTTACCACACATGTAGAGTCTGCAGGTGTAAGATTTAGTGATAGTAATCTTCAAAGCAAGTGGGAGTCTGTTGGGATTAGTGTGCCCTAAAGACTACTAGCACTAACCTCTCTTAGTTATTTTGCACATACATATGTAATTTAGATGGTTTGTTATAATGAGCTTCATGATGTATTGATAAAGTTTCATGATTCTTTACATATTATCTTTGTTGTGTAATGATAATGCATATATGAAGGTCCAATGACTCATAATGAATGACTTGGGTATGCAGTGATGCTAGACATATAGAAGGTCCGAGGTATTGACATTTGAATTATAAACCCTATTCATAACCAAATGGTAAAGGTGGGCATTTAATCCGGATAAGGTTGTAGTGAGTAGTCTCCTAGGGTGGCTTACCTTTGTCATTGGAGGAATTTTTGGACTTGTTTCACTAGTACATGTTTCACGTATTGAACAGGGCCGTTCGTGAGTGTGTTCCTTGGAAATGTATTATCAAAGATGAAGGAAACTACACTCACTGCTACTAAGTGGATCAATGCTCTCAATCTTGAGCATATGTGGATGAATTAAAGAACATAGGGTTTGGTGCTTTGATAAACCATGAGTGAGATCTTATCTTAGGATCAACAGCTCTGTGTGTTGGGTATCAAGTTTTGATTAGTTGGGACATGCATATGTAATATAGAATCTATGCCATCTAGGATGGAGCAATCGCCCCCTTGGGATTGTCGGATTGATCATCCAAACCTAAAAGCTTAGTGAAATACCTTCCAGGGGTATTTTGATCATTCTACTTGTAGGTGATTCCTAGATCAAGTATAAGGTGGCCAGAGGATGGTTAGATTGTAGAAGGTGTTCCAAGGTTTAGATATAGTTAAGGAGGTGATAGTACACTTATAACGACCGTAACTATGAGTGTTACATAGAAGGGCATTTTGGTCATTTCACTTTGTGGGCCAAGACAAAGGTCATATTCATGTGACAAGCTTCTATGGATATAGTATTTGCCATTTGGAGTGTAACCCTAATCCTTTAGTGGAATGGATTGAGGTTAAAATGGTCACAATGTCGCCGGGAAAGGATAAGGGCATTTTTGTCATTTTGAAAGCTAAGGTCAATTATGTCTTTTGGTCCCTTCTCTAGTTGGATACCTTTATGTGTATGGTTTCTAACGTTGGTCTTGTACTTTCTAAATTAGGTTTTTCTATTTTTAGCAATTGCCTAATGTAGACTTTCCATATTAGTCTTTTTTATGTCCGGATTGGGACAAGTTCTTTTTCTTGTCTTAATGGAATACCATTAAGAGGATAATGTTTAATAATATGATTTTAAGGGATAAGGAAGAGGGTTGGCGTTTGGGCTAAGATGGAGAGAGTTTTAATTAGTATATGATAAGGATTGCAAGGAGTTTGATTTTATCTTAGACTCCTAATCTAATGAGTTACCTATGAGGGTTTGCATTCCATATCAATATATATCTCTCCTCTCCTTAATTCTAAATAGCATACGTGGTTTCCTCTTCTTCTCTAAAACCCTATTCGGCCATTAAAGAAAGAGAAACTAGATTATCCACAAGCTTTATACACACATTAAAAAAGGATCCAATCATAGAGTCGAAGACCTAAATCAATTCCATATCTTCTAGGAGGTGATTGGTGACTTCAATCTGAAAAATACAGCAACTGGTAAGATTCCAAAAGGTATGTTTTTCATCTATCTATGGCTGGTTATTTTATATATGCCATTGGAAGTTCATAAACAAGTTTATATGTCATTGTTAGGCATGTTTTTCAATTTTCAGCAAGCTATTCCTTGTATTATTTTTCGAAAATAATAAAACCTAGGAGTAGTAGCATGCACCCAGTTTTTCAAACATGGCTACACTTAGCTATGTGTAGCAAGCTTTTTAAATACCTAGGTTCCCCCTAGTGGGCTAGTAAAGTCTCGTGAGGGTTTATAGTGAATCTACCCACAAAATCTTCAAATTAGGGTCCTAAGTTTAATATTAAACATTCAAAATGACTCCTGGTTAAGTTTCAATAATGAACAGGTTACGTTATTTGAAAATCCAATAAACTCTTTCTTTACACTAATATAGCTTAATCATTCTCTACTATCTCTACTCAAGTGTATTAATTGACATCACTCATATGAATTAAATGTCAAGCATAGTCTAAAACAGGGGTTTCAATTCCAATTCTCGCCTCGGGTGTTCACTCAACAAAAGAATGCACTCCAAAATAGGTTTCTCTCATGCTTCATGTAAGAATGCAAATCTAATTAAGCATTGAACCTGTTTAAACATGAATGCAAAAAGTTTAAAATTGGTTAAGTGTAGCTTCATGAAAGAATGTATTTATCTTTTATCCAGACAATTTGACTAAACATACACAAGTCTCTCCCATGTTCTTACAGATGCTTTTCACCAAAAGTGAATTGGGTTTTTTTTTAGGGTTGTAACCGGGCCATGGGGTGTTGGGGTGATGAAAGAAAGGTATGGAATTCAAAGTGCATATCATGGGAATCAAGTCTAAGGTGCCTTACTCCTCCACCCCGCTTTCCCTTTTTCACTTCCTTTCACACGCTGTAAAAGAACTTGATTTTCAAACTTTATTGATAATAAGCTTCCTCTGTATATAAACATTATGGGACTAATGTTAACAACATTCTAAATTGCATTGTCCCAATATTAATCTATTTTTTTAAAGGAAAGCTCATTTAACATTTCTTCTTTTGCCACTCTTCTATTTTCCTTCTCATCCCCTTGTCTTCATTATTCAAATAAGTTGCACCAAAATCCCATGATAAGATAGGGTCGACTGACCTAAGTACCTAAGGTTAGGGTTCATATTAATTATGGTTAGACAAAAGAAAATAGATTTTATTCAACAAATATTTTTTGGTATCAAATTGGCTCTTAAGGTAGTGTAATGAAAGAAAGGTTACAGGCTTTAACAAAAATGTAAAAAGGGTTTAACATCACTCTTATGGTTAGAAGAATATTTTAGAATCATTGAGTCAACCATGTGTGCCTAGGAAAAGGTCCTGTGTATATAATACCAAAGCGAGCCATCATATATGAACGTAAAAAAAAAATATGAGATAAAAAAAAACAGCATATTCCCTTATAAAAAGTAGATAAAGCTCTAAAGCTCACAAATGCAGGGTTACTAAATCTCCACATGTATTTTGACACACCTAAATAGTTCATTCCTCTGAGTTTTATTCTTTAACACACCTTTATTTTGACAATATCAAATGTCAAGTTGTTAATGTACTCAAAAAGGTTTAATTTCATTTTGAATTTTTACCTCATGTCTAAGACTAAAACCAAATGATTTATCTTTCTAAAAGTTAATATAACAAAGGATTAATTCTACCAATTATGACAATATCTTCACGATGTTCCTAGTCCAGACTTTAAGTTCATCTTTGCCTTATAGTTAAAAAAAATAAGTTCATGCTCATTCATAATATGCTACCATGTACTTACCCTCCAAACTTATTAGGCACATTGTTCTCATGCTCATTCATAATATGCTACCATGTACTTACCCTCCAAACTTATTAGGCACATTGTTCTCAATGTGTAAGAGCTAAAGTGTGTAAATCTGTAGTTTGCGTTTGAGCATATAAAGGAACTCAAAATCTAGACAAGGAATATTAATATGAACCACAAATATCAACATGATTTCTACCTCAAAAGAAAATAACTTACCCAAAATTCAAAACAATCCTCAAGGCGAACAAGATAATAAGAAGAGATAGTAAAGTAAACATTACCAGATGAGCACGATAAGCCAAAGTAAAATGTAGATTGAGGCAAAAAGTAAAATTAAATAAGAAGGCATCGGCGCCATCATCATCTAAATCAGCTATGGGAGCATCCTCTCAAAATACTATGTCATACCCCACTACATCGTCCTTGTTAAGACGATAATTACAGCCCCCGAGGATCTCATGAGGCAAACCAAAGAAACAGGATTAGGGTCAAGGTCGTGGTTCGTAGATAAAGCAATCAGTCTCCATAAGTCAAGGGTAATAGAGACCTCAAACTCATTCATATCCTCCACAAGGTCATAGAAAAATGTGGAATCAACAACTAGGCTACCCCACTCGGTGTAAGATCAAGCATCGTTATTGCCAAAATCACTAAGACTAATATTATCAAAGTCGTCCAAGTCTGACATGTCCTTGTACATACTCTTATAGTTATAATTAATTGATATATTATAATACACGAATGCCAATGAAAAACATAAGAATTACAAAAGAACAAAACACATAGTGTATAAGTCATAAGAAAAGTAAATAAAGTAAGTTCGAGGTTACAAATATTACAGATCCAAAGGTAAACATATAAATCAAATCTAGAAGCAACGTTACATAACCCAAAATCTCATCTCAAAATACATAACTGAAGAAAGAAAAAGACAAAAATGGTAAACTATAACACAAGCTCTCACTGTGAATGAGGTGGCGGAAATGGGGCTCTTATGCTGAATTCATATTAATACATGCTCCACAGGATTCTAGAATTTTCATCTCTTGTAATTTCCATCTGAGTCATCCGTTCATCTAGTCTTACAATTATCTCTCCTTGGATGGTCAACAAGTCAAAGAGTTAGTGGTTGGTGACTTCTCTTTCTCCTTCATTCGTCATCACCTGAGAGAGCTAATACTGGCTTCAAAGGATTAAACTATAATTTTCTCTTCCTACTAGGTCCTTGTGGCCATGCTGTATTGAAGGATAGGTAGTTAATTGGCCTTCATATTGGACTCGTTGCAGGTTATCATCTATGGCTGCTTATTACCTAATGAAAATTAGTATTTCTCCAAGAGAAATTCCTCCTTGTCTCCTAGGATGTTCTTTAAAGTCATCCAGTTTGTCCCCTAAAAGCCGAGGTAAGTCAATGTTAGTATCTGTTCCAATAGCGTACAAAAGAACAACCCTCTTCTCATTACATTCAACGGTCTTATACAATGGAATCAAGTTATGACAACTGAACATATGCAAAGGCTAGTATTGATAATTAATGTTAGAAATTTTAACTTGCCTAGCTGGTGGCTAGTCTACCCCCTATTTAACACCTTGGCACTTACCCTATCCATACCAGGAAGATCAATAGATGAAAATGGATATTGTGGAAAGTTACGATGGGGTAAAGCACAAAACTTGCAAAAGAATTGGGTGTAATCTTAACATCTCCCTCTCACATAACTTAGAATTTCAGATTCTCATTCCTCTTATTCTTCAGGTGGAATTAGGTTAGCACAAAACTCTCTTATGACTTCGGGGATGCATTATGAATGGAAGGTGATAAAGTAAAGCAACCTATGATCACTGAAATTTTGGTACCACTCGAAGTCATTACCTCTAAAGTATACCAACTCCCATTTTCTCTCAATAATGATAGATCTACTATCTCAAAACTGATGAAATTCAATTTTTGCTGTTGGGGATCGAAACCTATGGTGGTCATAGGTGAGTGATAAACTAACCTTTTTTGTCGAGATTTTACAAGAACCTATATTATTTTCAAAACAACAATCATAAATCATCAAGTTAGTTCATTAATGTTTTGTAAATTTTCTTTTAGTAAGAACATTAAAATAGTGATAAGAATATGCAGAAATGTTTTTTCAAAAATCAGTTATATGGTAACTACTTCTTTGTATGTGACAATTTCCTAGGTCCACCCACAAATGATGATCTAATCTAGTTTGTCAACATCACAAAGTTCTCATCAAAATTTTCCATTTATTCATCTTTACAAAATAACAGAGCCATAGAAGTGGGCTTAAATATGACAACTAGAGTAAAGAATGGTGAAGACTTCGCAGTTGAGTCTTCAAAGTGTCTTTAAAGATTTTAAGAAAGAAATCTTCAAAGTGTCTTTGAGTCTTCAAAGTGCAAGAAATCTTACCCAAATGAAGATCAGTGAGAGATTCTTAAAGAACTTTGTAGAAACCATGAAGAACACTTCCATAAATTTTGAGTTTCTTGACTTTCTACAGTTGGAATCCCCCCAAATAATGGAGTGATAGGTGACGGGTAACCAGATTTTGACCGAAAAAGGGCCAAAAAATGGTTGGGTGTTGCTTGATTTTAGAGAGAATGAGTAGGAGTAGAGAGTCGATAGATATAAGTTGTATGGAGATGAAAAGTAGACTAAAAGGAGGACTTAAAGGTGCCTTTTGATGCACGACATCTGGACAGCAAAGTCCGTGTCTAGATGCTGGAGGTGACTTTTGGGCTTCCAGGCACTACCCAATGCCATTCAGATGACATTCAAATGCTAGGGTATCCTCGACTCAATTTTGGTCTTTTCCTCCTATTTTCAATTCATATTACTTGGGTCTTTGGGTTCCTAGTCTAAATCTTAATTAAAAGCTATCGAAACTAATGTACAATAACATGTTTTAAGATTTTGACAGTGAATTATTCAAATGGTGAGGGATCATTGAGATCCCATGTCTTAACTGAAGCCACAAAGTTCTTAAGATAAGGTTTGGGACGATGCCCATTAACTTTAAACTGATCCTTTTTCTTAGGGTTTCTATTTCATTCTCTCCATCTTCGAATACACAGCGAACAATAAATAGGCCTACCCATTTAGATTGAAGCTTTCCTGGAAATAAATAAAGACAATGGCGATAGAGTAAGACTTGTCATCTCTCACAGAGTGTCTGTCTTGCATTGTGTTATCATGAAGGTCTTTCAGTCTTTCCTTGGCGATCCTTACATTTTGGTAAGCATCATTTCTGAGCTCGTCCATTTCTGCAAGTTATAGCTTACAGTGAAGCCCTGCCTCGTCCATGCTAGCACTAAACTGTTTAATGGCCTAACAGGCCTTGTGTTCCAGCTCCATAGGAAGATGGTATGGTTTCCCATAAACTAACCTATATGGGGACATCCCAAGGATCATTTTATAAGTAGTATGATATGCCCACAAAGATTTTATCAATCACAAAGACTAGTCCTTTCGGTTAGGGTTAACCGTTTTCTCCAAAATTTGCTTTATCTCTCTATTTATAAGCTCCACTTGCCCACTTGTTTGGGGTGGTAAGATGTGCCTACTTTGTGAATTACACCATACTTATGCATAACCACACCCACTGGTTTGTTACAAAAAAGTTTTACCACTATCGCTGATGATGGCATGAGAAAATCAGAATTGACAAAAGATATTCTCGTGCATGAACTTAATAACGACTTTATGGTCATTTGTTCTTGTTACTATTGCTTAAACCCACTTTGGTATGAAATCTACAATAATGATGTATTCGTATCCATTCGATATCAAAAAAGGACTTGTGAAGTCAATGCCCCAACAATCAAAGACTTCCAATATAAGAATGGGGTTAAAGGGCATCATGTTCCTTCTGGTGAGGCTCTATAATCTTTGTCATCTATTGCAGGAAGTACAATACTTCTATACATCCTTAAATAGTGTCTTTGAAGAGAAGAAATGACCACTACATGCCTGATTATGATAGAACTGGATAACTACTAGAATTTCTCAATTAGGGATGTATCTTCTAATCATTTAGTCAGGACAGTATTTGAAGCGATATGAATCGTCCCCCAAAAATACTCTCACATTTCTTTGGAACCTTCTACGATCTTAAAGTTTCTAGTCTACTGACATTTTTCCTATCACCAAGTAGTTTGTAATATCAGCATACCATGGTGATGGTGTTGGTGAAGCTGTAGATACATTGAATAACTGCTTATTGGGGAAACTGTCATTGAGTTGAGTTTCATCTTCAATATACGTTCCCTTTAGTAAGCACGACTGGTGGTCCACCACTACATTCTCCATACCTTTCTTGTCTTTTATCTCTAGATCAAATTATTGCAGTAGCAAAATCCATCGAATCAATCGAGGTTTAGCTTTACGCTTAGTGAAAAGATATTTCAACCCAGAATGATCTATGAAATAATCACCAAAGATCCTATGAGATGAGTTCTAAATTTCTCTAGAGCAAAGATAGTGGTAAATAGTTTCTTCTCTATGGTTGAGTAATTTTTTTGGGCATTGTTTAATGTTTTGCTAGCATAGCAAATAACTTGTGCCTTTTTCTTCTTCCTTTGTCCTAGCATAGAACCTCTAGCATGGTCACTAGCACCACACATGAATTCAAATGGTAATGACCAATCAGGAGTTCGTAAAATGGGTGCTGTTGTTAAACATTCTATCAGTTTATCAAATGCATCTTAGCATTCTTATGTCCACTTGAAAGGTATGTCTTGAGTGAATAAGTGACACAAAGGCCATGAAATAACACTGAAAGATTGTATGAAACGTCAATTAAAACCAACGTGTCCCAGAAATGAATGGATGTCTTTGACATTAGTGGGGTTAGAAGTTTTTGAATTAACTCAACCTTTGCTTGATCTACCTGGATTCTTGACTCTGATATGATGGGACTAAGAACGATTCCCCTAATCATCATGAAATGGCATTTTTCCCAATTTAAGATGCGGTTTCGTTCGTTAAAACGTATCAATACTTTTTTCAAGTTCTCTAAACATTATCGATCTGAATCACCATACATAGAGAAGTTGTCTATGACTACTTCGACAATGTCTTCTACCATTTCACTGAAAATACTGATTATACAGTATTGGAAAGTAGCTAGTGGTTTACATAGGGCAATGGGCATTCGTATATAAGCAAAGATCCTAAAAGGGTAAGCAAAGGTAGTCTTTGCTTGATCCTCTATGGCAACCTCAATTTTATTTACCCTGAGTGCCCATCCAAAAAACAGTAATAAGTGTGTCTAGCAACTCTTTTGAAGACTTGATCAAGGAAAGGTAATGGAAAATGATCCTTTCTAGTAACTACATTAAGTTTATGGTAATCAATACAAACTCTCTACCTAGTTTGGATATGAGTAGGTACTATTTCATTATTTTCATTACGAACAAAATTCACTCCAGCTTTCTTGGGTACCACTTGAGTAGGGTTACCCATCTAGAGTTAGAAATAAGATAAATAATGCCAACATCAAGAAGTTCAAGTACTTCTGCTTTTAAGACCTCTTTCATATTTAGATTTAGAAACCTTTACATTTGTCTCACAGGTTTTGTATCTTCCTCAAAGTAAATGCGATAAGTGCAAAGCAGAGGACTTATGCCATTTAATTCGGCAACAGTTCATCCTAACGTTTTTCTGTGCCTTTTAGTAAATTTAGCAATTGTATTTCTTAAGATTTCTCAAGTTCTGCTGAAATTACAATAGGGTTGGTGTCGTCCTCACCTAAAAATGCATATTTCAAATGTTTGGGTTATGGCTTTCTTTTTGGCTTTGGAGCCTTTATATTGGAGGATTCAACCCTCTTTTTTAGTGGTTCAAGTTTCTCAAATAGAGGTAGCCAAGTACCCACTGACATGATTGGGCTCGCCTCAAGCCAATCATACACTAGTTCAATCATTTCTTTTTCAATTTCGCCTTCTACTCTATCTTCATTGAGACAATTTGCTCGCTCTAAAGGATCTTAAAAGAATTCACAGTCCACATAATCTTGAATGATAGTCTCTACTATATCTACAACATAAACTTCAAACACCTCCCTTGGTTGTTTACTAACATCAAAGATATTAGTTTCAAAGGTAATGTTACCAAAGGATAATTTCATTTAACCACCTCTACAGTTTATTAGGCAATAGAAATTACTAGGAATGGTCTTCCAAGAATTACTAGTGTCTAATTTGGCACTGATAAACTGGTTAGAGGTTGAGTATCTTGAATGAAGAAATCTACAAGAAAACAAAATTCCTCAACTTTCACGAATACATCTTCTAATATTCCACAAGAGATTTTAACAAATCTATTAGCCATTTGTAAAGTCACTCACGTGGGTTTCGGCTCTCCCAAACCCAATTGTTGAATGTAATGGTCCCCAATATAGCAAGAAATCGTAGGACATCCTGGATCTTTATACTTCGAGGGAGTATTTTGTTGTAAAATTGCACTCGCTTGTTTGATGAGAACTACCTTTTCCTTCACTTTCAAGCCCCTTTTGACGGTGTAGAGTTATTTTAAGAATTTAGCATATGAGGGTTTCTGTTTTATGGCATTGAGCATATGTATATTTATCTAGACTTCTAGCATTTCTACTGCTTGTGTTTTCTTCTTTATGCACTTATTTTGTTTATTCGGAGCTATTAGAGCGGGATCCACTTAGGGAATATTAGTCGAAGCAATAACAAGAATATTTCTGGTGGAACATCTTTTGCAATCCGAGCTCTCTTATTGAATTGCTCATTTTATGAGCATTCTCAATATTATGCCTTAAAGAGGACTCGAACCTCCATCCTCTCAAGTACGAGATTTTGATGAATGAATCTTTGGGGGAATGGTAACTTAGAAACATATTCCCTTGTAGGTACCACTGATCCAACTTTATCTCTCACTTTCTCACTTTCATCTTCATTTCCCGATTCACCTTCCTTTTCGTTGGATACTTGTGCTCTTTTAAGTTCTTCTATCTTGTCTTCCTT
Source organism: Sideroxylon spinosum (assembly GCA_003260245.2). Lineage (NCBI taxonomy): Eukaryota > Viridiplantae > Streptophyta > Magnoliopsida > Ericales > Sapotaceae > Sideroxylon > Sideroxylon spinosum. The sequence goes on from QLOD02150594.1 coordinate 14,570, forward strand.
TTCTCCTGCCTATTCAATTCCACACTTAGCTTTTGTGGAACGAATGGTCTTATCTATAGTGTTTCTACTCCTAAGCATAGTAGTGGACTATACCTATTCATGGTTTGCCGATGCTGAGGAAGAGGCTTCAACTTGGTTACCTTGAGCACTGGGGTTAGTTTATGGCTTAGTAGGGGATGGCTTAGTAGGGAATTCACCCTTTATTTGTGTGCTCAAACTTTGAGTGAGAAAAGTCAAGTGACTCCTAATATCATCCAGTGCCTTATTATTCTGTATTCACAGTGTTGAATGGGCATTGATAAACTATTAAAGTTGTTTTTCCACAGGCTTCTTGGGGGATAGTTATTTTATGGTGGGCCCATGTCTGCGGTCCATGATATCCGAATGAGGCTGGAGGTATTGGATGTGGATGTAGAATAGGATATTGCTGAGCTACTGGGGGTCCATTATTCCTCCAAATCAAATTAAAATGCCCCTCCAATTCTGATTGGCATTGTTAGGATATGAATTTCCTTGAAAAGGTTGACAAAAAAGGTTAACTGCATGAACTGGAAGTTCAGCATTTCGTTTATGAAATTCTATATTATGCTAGATATCCCAATCAATCAATCAATCAATCAATAAAATAGAATAGAAAGATGTGGAAATCGATTTATAAGATAGAGAAATCCACACAGGAAATCCTCTAAAAACTTTCACTA
>QLOD02150679.1:0-15258 GCA_003260245.2 Sideroxylon spinosum
TTCCTTTTAACCTTTAGGTAAACAATATTCCCTTTGGCATATTTATTCTCTATGCTTGGAAACCTGCTATTGCGTGCTTATTTTGATGTCCAATTGAAAGAGAGTATTTTAGAAATATTCACTAAGGTTTTTTTCGTCAACCCGTACTGATATAAAGCTAAAGGTTTCGTTGAGCAGATAACTTGGCGTGCGTTTGATGTTTTAAAAAATATCAAAAATTTCTTTAAAACTTAAAAAATCTCGAACATATCTTGCCCACCTCATACTTAGTAAAATTTCTGTAAATTTATATATTTCTACAAATCCTAACAAATTTTACAAATCTCAATAATTTTTTTACAAACGCTAGTAACATTTCTACAAATCTCGAAAACGTTTTAAGAACTTTCAAAACGTTCTAACATAAATCCATTTGAACGGATTTAAAAAATTTTGATGCAAAAATTAAAAAGTTGTTGACGAAATCTGTTCGAACTGAATTATTCATTTCTAAAAAATATGGTTTGATAGTTGAGTTCCAAACGTAAGAAAGTAACACAAGGAGCTCCAAATACCCCCTCAGAAATTTTTTATTTTATTTATAATTTGGAAACTCTGTTATTATGGAATGGATTCTTGTTGGTAAAGTCAATATTTACTTTTTTTCTCTTGGGATAAATTGGCGGCAAAAATTTACAAATTATTGGAACTAAATTAGATGATAATAAATGAAGTTAGAATTTTTTATGTTTTTAAGGGGAGGCCTAAATTTAGATCTACAAAAAAATTATAGCGAGCACTATAAATTATAGTTGGTAGAAAAAAGTAAATTAATAAGACCTAATTAATATATATATATATATATAACAACAATGCATCATGGAAAAATAAATTTTATATCTTAACATTTAAAAAAAAATCTTCATATACATAATTAATGATGAGGGGCTTTAAGAGTAGTTGCACACGGGGCAATTGTTCCTCGTATTTTTTTGTTTCAAAAAATTATCAATTAAAGTTGCATTTGATGACTTTTTCATTTCCTAATTTTATCAATGATCATATTTATAGTGAACTTCTCTGTAATTTCTATATCAATAGATACAAACACAATTGTAGTCTTTTTAAGAAAATGTTCTTTTAACAACACTAAAAGTAACCCCAAAACACAATTCCGTAATGTGTACGACACACTCCTGAACCATATATCCAGATAGGATATGCTTGAAACTCTATAAGGGGTTCCCCTAATTCTGAGACTTGATCATTGTTCTCAGGTCTTAGTTGAAAGGGAATTTTTGATAAATAGCATGGCTCGACATTTCTAACTAAGGCGACATTGGAGGCCTTATTGTTCTTCAAAATCTTGGGGGATTGGTCCAATATATCTTTCTAGCTAATGTTTTTATGAAAAGGTTGTGAATAGCATCTGGGAATATCGGTCTTTTAAAGAACAACTTAACTGCTGGTATCAGACATACCATTCATGGTTGATTTTCTTTTCGATCGATTATCCTGAGATCATCCAAATCCTCATCTAGGTTTTCATCTAGTTATGGTCGACATTTTTCTTCTCTTTATGTTTTCCTAGAAGTTGTTTATCTATTAGCTCGCCATTGTCCTATCGACACTCAAATGTTTCAACTAAATGGATTTCTTTTGACAATTGATAAGAATTCTTGTCCTATCGACACTTAAAAGTTGCAAGATGCTGTAACTTGGAGCTGATGTACTTCTCAAAAAAAGGTAAAGAGGTTCTATAAAGATAAATGAATATATTCACCATGCTGATCATATTGGAAAAATCAAGGGGTTTGATTTGAGACATGGAAAACAAGAATGTCAATAGATAGTGATATTTGATGTGATTGAGGACAGAATGTGTCTCGTACAACAAGTACAAGCACACGGTAGGTGATATCGACAGAGGGGAGGGCTAACATTACTTGTGATGTTATCCCCGTGATATCAAGATTGTGAACCGTTCAATCAAAATCGAATAGTTCACAACAAAAATAAATTTAAAAATTTTAAACGGAAATTTTTTTAATTTATTTTTGTAATGAATTGTTTGAATTTAATCGAACAGTTCACAACTTCAATATCATGTGATTAACATCAATCCAGATTTGATGATATCATTGATGACATCATTGGGCCAATATGAAAGTGACACGTGTAAAAGAACAAAATCTTTCAAAAAAGAGAATGTGAAGAAGGCATTATATTCGAGTCTTGGTGTACATAAATTTGACACACAGTGAAAAACTTTGATCCACTCTGCCCAAATGATTTCTAAAACAATCGAAGTGGGGGCAGTTTAGAGGGGATAAATTCTCCCCGAGTTCACATATCCCGACTACATTTCATGCTGACCATATCATTTGAGGATATTTTCATACTTTGCAAGGATAGCTCTTATCCAATCAAAGATTAACGTTATCCTTATAAAGAGGTCTACGGACATTAATTAAGATTTGTCTCAATAGAATTCCATCAATTCATAAGACTAATTCAATTTTAACTACTACTATAAAGATGAGTATAACCTTACATATTAGATAAATATACACCTAGAATTATCTACTACATTCGAGTTGTTCAATTATTATAAGAGCAAATTCACAAATTTGGCTATCAGAGTATTTTTGACCCATTGCTACCACCCATTTTTTTATTTGATGGATATTAGTGTTACGAATTAGATGATTCATTGAAACGCATTTAGGCAGGAGGTGTTAAAATTTCTCGTAGAATTCACATGTAACAATCTCATCAAAAAAAATGTGATTGATTAAATGATAAGTGCAAATTTACTAGAGGGGAAAAGGAGAATGAGAGGGAAGATTTGGAGCTTTTATTTGCTTAACTTCATTCCAAAATGTTTACAACTACATAGAGTAGTCTTACAAGTAGGAAAGAGCAACTGACAATGCTAAAAATTTGGAAAACGTAACTACCCAACTATCCTACTAAAGCTATAGATCTGTATTTCATGGGCTTACTAAACGGAACAAACAAACAAACTAAACCCACATTTCCACTTCCAGCTAGTATAGTTGAATATGGAAATCGGTTACTCGGCAAGGTTTTGTCAAGCTCTGTTAGTGGTGATTGGCTATGAATTGTAAATGGCTATACATATCTTCTTTCCCCACTTCAGGATCCTTGTCTGCAAGGATAAATTTAGGATATGACTTGGCAATGTTAGGGTTGATTAGAAATTAAAGCAAAATAAAATAAAAAAAAAAACACACGCAAATTTAACGTGGTTTGGCACTCGGCCTACATCCACAGGTAGGGGAAAAAACAAATCTATTATATGATCACAATGGTGAATACAAGATTATCTACATTAACTTCTCTCTCTCTGGATTATCTAAACCAGAGTATTACGCACCTATCACTATGTGTCAAAATGATCTCACCCAATACATACAACTCCCCTTCCTTATATCAACCATCGAGGAAGAAATAAAAGTCAGCAAATGAGAAGCCTAAGCATTCGACCTTTCAACTATCTACCCTTTCAGCTATTTGACCTTTCAAATATTTATAGGTTTATTGAATGTTCTTTGGGTTCTTTCATTAATAGGTGAGGACCCAACAAAATCTCCCCCTCCGAACCCATGAAAAGAGGGAATGTTGTTTGACTAGCTTCATCTGGTACCCAATCTAATACTATCTCGGCAAAACAGAAACTTATCTCTAGTAACAACCTTGGTCAATGTATCTACATGATTTTGATCTGTATGAATCTTCTTAATCTTTAAAAGCTCTTTTTCCAAAACCTCGCGTATTCAGTGATAACAAATGTCAATGTGCTTTGTCCGAGAATGATACATAGCATTCTTGCTCAAATCTAGTGCACTCTGACTGTCACAATGAACCACATACTGATTCTGATCTTGACCCAGTTCTCGGAGAAATCTCTTCAACCAAAGCTTTTCTTTACCTACTTTTGTCATGACAATATACCCAGCCTCTGCAGTAGATAAATTTACACATTTTTAAAACTTTGACTGCCATGAGACAGCTTCCGCTGCTAAAGTAAACACAAAGCCTGAAGTGCTCTTCTTATGATCAAGGTCTCCGACCTTATCTGCATCTGTGTAACTTTCCAAGATTGGTTCTGAACCCCCAAAGCACAAATATAACTTTGAAATACCCTTAGATATCTCAGTATCCATTTCACAGCTTCCCGTGTACTTTTCTTGGATTTGAAAGAAACCTACTGACAACGCCAACAACATTAGCAATATCTGGTCGAGTGCAAACCATAGCATACATCAAACTTCATACCGCTGAAGAGTAAGGAATACAATCCATCTCATCTCTGCCTTTCTGATCATTCGGGCATGACTTCTTGCTTAATTTGAAATAGTCTGCTAGAGGAGTTCCTACTAGGTTAGCACCCTTCATGTTGAACCTATCAATCACTCATTCAGCATATTTTTCCTATGATAACCAAATCTTCTTCTTCTTCTTTTTTTTTTTTTTTATCATGGACTATATGCATACCCCAATTTTGTTGTGCAGGAACCAAATCTTTCATCTTGAAGAATTTTGACAACTCTAACTTCAGCTTTTTAATCATCCATGAATTCTAGCCAACTATGAGCATATCATCAACGTATAGCAGCAAAATGAAAAACTTGCCATCTGAAAAACTTTGGATGTAAACACATGGATCTGAATTTATTCTCTTGTATCTATGACTCATCGTGAAAGAATCAAATTTCTTGTACAACTGCTTGGGTGCCTGTTTTAAACCATATAGACTCTTTTTTAACTTGCAAACCAGATGTTCTTTACTTTTAACCTTAAAACCTTTTGGTTGCACCATATAGATTTTTTCTTCCAAGTCACCATGAAGGAAGGCAGTCTTAACATCCATTTGCTCGAGCTCAAGATCCATCCCAGCAGCTAAAGTAAGCACCATTCTGGTTGAAGTCATCTTTACAACTAGAGAAAATATCTCATCAAAATCTATCCCTTTTTGTTAACTGAATCCTTTGACAACTAAGCAAGTCTTATACTTGACCAATTTCCCAGTTACATTTTTTTTGAGCTTGTAAATCCATTTGTTCTGTAAAGCTTTTCTTCATGAGGGGAGTTTGACTAACTCATAAGTCTTATTCTGAAGCAATGATCTTATTTCTTCTTGCATGGCTTTCATCCAATTATCTTTATCATTATGTGTTCTAGCTTCCTTATAGGTTTCAGGCTCCCACTCATCAGTAAGCAAAACATACTCAGATGATGCATATCGAACATTTGGCCTGCGTTCCCTAATTGGTCTTTCAAATTCTGTTTCTGGTGGAATAGAAGTCTCCCCCTGATCAACATTCTTAATATTCTGCTCATCCACAATATCATTAGAGTTTGGAAACTGTGGTTCTTGAACTTCTTCTGAAGTCTCTTCCTCATTTGAACCTGAGGAAGAAGCATATGACTCTAAATCTGGAACACTAACTGACTTTTTCTGTGGATCTTTTTCAACAACTTGATTTTCATGGAAGATCACACCCTGCTCTTAATGATTTTTCTCTTCACTGGATCCCATAGTCTGTACCCAAATTGCTCATCTCCATAATTAATGAAAACATAAGGCTGAGATTTATCATCAAGTTTGGCTCTCTGTTCCTTGGGCATATGCACAAAAACCTTGCAACCAAATACTCGCAAATGTAAATATGAACCTTTTTTCCTTTCCACACCCTTTCTGGAATATCAAATCCAATTGGTGCTGAAGGTGATCTGTTAATTACATAACAAGCAGTTCGAACAGTTTCACCCCAAAATGACTTAGGAAATTTAGACATCTTAAGCATACATCTAACTCTTTCCACAATGGTCTTGTTCATTCTTTCAGCTATGCCATTGTGTTGTGGAGTTCCTGGTGCTGTGGTCTCTTGCCAAATTCCATGTCTAGAGCAATACTCCTCAAACTCACGAGAAGTATACTCACCACCATTATCTGTTTAGTGATATTTCAAAAATTTACTTGTCTCCCTTTCAACCGTAGCATGAAACAATAGAAAATAATAAAGAACTTCATCCTTGGATTTCAGAAAGTACATCAATAAAGGTTAGGAAGTACTTATTACCACCAACAGACTCAATCTCAATCGGACCACAGACATCTGAGTACACCATATCTAAAACATTAGATTTTCTTTTGGAAGAAGAACTGAAAGACACTCTATGCTTTTTACCAAACAAATAGTGTTCACAAGGACACAAGCCAATATAGCTATCAAGAGGTATGAGAGACCTCTTGGCTAGCATATGCAAACTTTTCTTGCTCATATAAGCAAGCCTTCTGTGCTATAAGTTAGGAGAAGACTCTCCCTCTATAACATTCAAACTCTCTAGGCAAATTTCCTGAAATATGTCCTCGAGTAATAACCAAAGCCCCCTTTGTCAACTTTCATTTTCCATCCCCAAAATGGTTAATGAACCCCTGGCGATCCAAAGCAACTCTAAAAATTAGATTGAGGCGCAAGTTTGGAACATGCCTCACATCCTTCAATAGAACCGAACAACCTGCACTGGAATGAACAAGGACATTCCCTATCCCAACAATCTTAGAATAGCTAGTGTTACCCATTTTCACAACACCAAAGTCTCCCGGTTTCATAAAAGATGAAAAAGTTTTTGTTAGGAGTTGCATGAAAAGAAGCTACAGTATCCACAATCCACTTGATTGCTGAATCTGTCACCTGAAGGTACTAATCCTCTTCAAGTGATAACAGAACAATGACTTCACAGTCACTACAGTATTATTATCTTTTTTCTTCTCCATATTGCCCCCTTATCTTTGTTCACTCTTCAGTTTCCAGCAATTTCTCTTCACGTGACCCTCCTCACCATAAAGATAACATTTATACTTGGGCTTGGACTAGCTGCGGTTTCTTGATTGGCCACGATTTCTAAACTGGCCACAATTTCTGGATTGGCTGTGATCTAAATTGTTTCTGCGGTATTTGCTCTTACTTCTACCTACCCTTGACTTCTGTTCACCGTGACAAGGGCTTGAGATGACTAAGAGCCCATCTCATTTCTTCTTTCTTTTTCATTCAACAACACATCCTAAACCATATCCATAGTCATTAACCCTCCAGAAGCTGAGTTACTGAGAGACATAACTAGGATCTCCCAGCTATCAGGTAAGGTACTTATCAAAACAGAGCCTGCATTTCATCATCCAAAACCTTATTTACAGAGGTAAGTTGATTCACCAAACTCTGAAAATTACTCATATGTTCTGCCATGGAGCTACCATCCCTGTATTTCTGATTTTTGAGCCTCCGCATTAACAGTGCTTTATTTTTACCTATTTTACGTTTATACATATTTTCTAACTTCTTTCGGTCATGTGACCGTTTTGTATCCAAGCTGGTAGGTGTTTCAAATACTTAGGCAAAGTCAACTTGTAGGCTGCTGAATTCCTTGTCTATTAAAGCTTCAATGCTGGCATGCTTTAATCCCTAGAAAGTGTGAGAAACCCCTCCAAGTTTGAAGGTCATGGTTAGCAACTTATAATCCATCTCGATAGGTCTAAGTTTTCAAGCTACTGCACACCCAAAACTAGTTGGCACGATGTGACGGAAAGAACATAGTAGTCTGCTGTGATGGGATGACCTTGGATGGTGATGGTGAGGGCCTGAAACTGCCCAACACATTCTATTTTTGCTCGTTTAGCCACCATAAATTGAAACTTCTTGTCTCGAATCACAGGTAGCCCATACTTAGTAATTATGGCTTGATAGATGAAGTTGTGAGTGCCAACATCGTCTATCCACACAGTTAGATTTTTATTTTTCAACTTGGCCAGGACACAGATTGTTTGTAAATGATTGGTTCCTGCAATCGTATGAAAAGAAATTTCTGGCATTGCTTCTTGACTCTCTGGTTCTTGTCGAGAATTGTTGTCATCATCGGGGCTTGATGCAATGAATTTTCGATCATAAATAATTGTGGATGTTCACGGCAATGGTCTAGAACAATTTTCTCATTGCAAGAATAACACAACCTCTTCTCTTAACGTTCTCGCACCTTTTGGTTGGTGATTCGATGAAATGTTGTCTGAGTCATAATTGGGTTAGAATTCACACGTTGGTTCGGTGGAGGGCCTAATAAACCAGTGGTTGGATTAGGGCTCGCCTTCGGTGCCACTGAAGTTGGGTGGGAGCCAAATGGTTGGCTCGTTCCTTGATCAGCTAGGCAACTCCTATTGTATCAACCAAGGTGCGGGTTGTTCAATCTTCACATCTAGGCAAATTCATCTCGTAGTCCTATAACAAAACAACCAATGAGAAACTTTTTAGGTAAGCCGTCGACTCATTGGGAAAGCTTTTCGAAAGCTTCTTGGTAATCTGCTATGGTTGAGGTTTGTCTAAGCCGAGTTAGAGCTTCCCATAGGCCTTCGTAATCAGTTGGACTGAAATGAAGAAGGATAGCTTTGGTGAACTCATCCCATGAAAATGGCCCACAAAATTTCGTTAACCATTAGTGCCATTGTAGGGATGCCTTCTAGATGGAAGGATGCTAGCTAAACTTGTTGGTCAGATGTAATATTTTTAAAATCAAGATACTACTCGGCTTCGTAGTCCCATCCAGTTGGGTCCTCTCCATTGAACTTTAGGAAGGAGAATTTGAGGTGTTGATGATGGTGGTCATTGTAGGTGTTAGAACAAGCAGCATTTGTCAAATGTAAGGATTCTCTTGGGGCAAATGGGTCGATTTCGTGTGCGGGCTCCAGCAGGTTCGTAGAGCTTGAAGCTTAATTAACACTATTTTTATGATCGCATTAACCTGATCGAAACTTGACTCATGTCATGCCAAGATGTCATTAACTTCATTGCGGAATTCTGCATTCGTTTTGTCACGAGTATCCATGGTCGAAACCTGGCTCTGATACAACTGATAAGTACAAATTTACTAGAGAGAAAGAGGAGAATGAGAGAGAAGATTTGGGGCTTTTACCTACTTAATTTCATTCTAAAATATTTACAACTAAATATAGTAAGTGGTCCTACAAGCTAGAAATAACAACTACTAATGTTAAAAGTTAGAAAAACACCACCACCCAACTATCCCACTAAAGCTATAGATCAGTATTTCATGGGCTTATTAAAAGGAACAATCGAACTAACAAAACCCACTTTTCCACTTCCAGTTAGTATAGTTGAATATGGAAATCGGTTACTCGGTAAGACTCTGTTAGTGGTGATTGGCTATGAATTGTGAATGGCTGCACTTATTATCAAACTAATATAAAGTCATTCTTTTTGCCTTTCTTCCATATCTCTTTGAACATATATGGTGCACACATTTGCATTCATTATAAATGTCTCATTTTCATATTTGAATAATATTGAATTGTGTTTTACTTTTCTTTGACGTCATTTTCATTTGAGCATTTATTTCACACTCGTTAATTATTCCATTGGGCGAGTGCACATTGAGTTGGTTTGTGTTGTTGCGGAAACTCTGGATCACCTTCTGGCAACACCCTGATGAATAAGGGCAAGTACGAACACAAGAAAACACACAATAGAAGAACACAAGAATTTACGTGGTTCGGTAATTTGCCTACGTCCACGGGCACTCGGAGAAGAAAATCCACTATGTGAAAAGTATTACAATCACACAACCTGTCCTCTCACCCAATACCCCAATACACCCCACAAAGCAATTCCCCAAGCAAACTTTAACTCTAACCTCAAGGAGGAATTTAACTAGAGTATAAGCTCGCTACCTAAAGCTTTTATTGGTGTGTTTTTTCTAAAGAAAAAGGACCCTTTATTTATAACCTCACAAGGCCTCCTTGCCTTTATGAGAAAACCGATGCGGGATAGGAAAACCAACATGATAAAGGAAAACCAATGTGAGATAGGAGCCACCACATTAACAATCTCCACCTTAGCGACTGCTCACCCCTTAGGAAATTGAACATTGGTAACTCCACCACAAACCCATAGGCTGGGGCCGTCTTCCATCTAGTAACTGGGAACATGAATCAAGTCCAAGCAATGCTTGAACTTATTAGCTGTAAGGGTCTTTGTCAACATGTCTGCAGTGTTGTCAGAAGTGTGAACTTTCTCTAGCACCAGTTCACCTGAAGACACCAACTCCTGGATCCTGTGGAACCTCACATCTATGTGCTTGGTTCTAGCATGATACACCTGGTTCTTCGCCAAATGAATGGCACTCTGACTATCACAGTGAAGCTCTACTCCACCTTGCTGTAGACCTAACTCCTTGACAAGCCCAACATCCCACAACGCTTCCTTGGTAGCCTCGGCCACTGCCATGTACTCTACTTTAGTCGTAGAAAGAGCAACAAGAGATTGAACCACAGACCTCCAACAAATAGGCCCTCCTACCAGACTGAAGACATACGCAGTAGTCGACCTCCTGTTATCCAAGTCCCCTACATAATCTACATCCACAAATCCTACAACTGAAGGCTCAACCTGCTGTTTGTTAAACATGATACTATACCTTGTGGTACCTCACAAGTATCTGAAGATCCACTTAACTGCACTCCAATGCTGTCTCCCTGGATTAGCCATAAACTTGCTTACCACGCTAACTGCATGTACCAAATCTGGTCTGGTACAAACCATCGCATACATAAGGCACCCAACTGCACTGGCGTACGAAACTGACTATATGCCCCTAATCTCATCTTCGGACCTTGGGCACTGACTTGCAGACAATCTGAAATGACTTGCCAAAGGTGTACTCACCGGTTTTGCATTATCCATGTTAAACCTCTTTAACACTTTCTCTACATAAGCTCCTTGAGATAACCATAATCTCCTTGAGCCTCTGTCCCTGCGAATCTCCATTCCAAGAATCTTCTTAGCAGCACCCAAATCCTTCATCTCAAATTCCTTGCTCAACAAAGCTTTTAACTTGTTGACCTCAAGGATGCTCTTTGCAGAAATCAACATATCATCCACATACAGTAGGAGATATATGAAAGAACTATCATCAAGGCATTTTACATAAATACAACAGTTATACTCACATCATCTGTAGCCAATTCTGATCATGAAAGAGTTGAACTTCCTGTACCACTGCCGTGAAGACTGTTTTAGTCCGTAAAGTGACTTCTTCAGCTTCCAGACTAACTGTTCCTCCCCGGTTTGTGAAAACCCCTCCGGCTACACCATGTAAAGATCTTCTTCGATGTCTCCATGAAGAAACGCCATCTTTACGTCCATTTGTTCCAACTCCATGTCAAAATGAGCTACTAAGGCTAACATCACCCTAATAGAAGTGTGTCTAACCATTGGAGAAAATATCTCATCAAAGTCAATCCCCTTCCTCTGTGAGTAACCCTTCGCTACCAAATGAGCCTTGAATCTTTCACCTTCCTTATCTGATGTAGCTTCCTTGCGTTTGTACACCCATTTACACCCTATCGCCCGCTCTCCCTTTGGAAGTTCCACCAATTCCCATGTCTTATTCTTATGCAGAGACTCCATCTCCTCCACCATAGCTTGCATCCATTTGCTATTCTCTTGACTACTGATAGCCTCCTGAAAAGTAATTGGATCCCCACTGCTAGTAACAAATGCATAAGAAAATAAATCTTCAAAGCCATACCTCATTGGTGGTTTGATAGTGCTCTTGGTCCGCCCTGAAGCTAAACTCTGGTGCTGTTGCTCCCTTGGACTAGAAGCTTGCTCCTCCGAGCTAGGAGCCTCTGAACTCTGAGTAGAGATGTCCTTAGCCTGATTCTCTATCTCCACTTGCACTACTTGTTTACTGAAATCTTTGCTTTCTGGCTTCTGTTCTTCTTGTGATTGAGTACTCTTTAACATGAATGTTTCATCAAAGACTACGTCCCTACTGATCACTACTTTGTTTGCCTTAGAATCCCAGAGCTTATACCCATTGACCCCTTTCTTATACCCGAGAAAGATACACTGTCGAGACTTTGGATCAAGCTTGGACCGCTCATCACTAGAAACGTGCATGTATGCAGGACAACCGAAGACTCTCAACCTAGAGTAGTCAACCTTATTCCCTGTCCACACTTCCTCTGTAACCTTCCCTTCTAGTGTTACCCTTGGTGATCTATTAATTAAGAAGCAAGCCATACTCACCGCATCTACCCAGAAGTTCTTTATAAGCCCAGCATTCAACCTGAGACACCTTGCCCTTTCAGCAATTGTTTGGTTCATCCTTTCTGTCACACCATTCTGCTGTGGTGTCTTATGTACTGTGAAGTGTCTCTTTATTCCCTACTGCTCACAAAATTACAAGAACTCATTTTTCCTGTATTCAGTCCCATTATCTGTCCTCAGACACTTTATCTTCCTCCCAGTTTAGTTCTCTACTTCAGCTTTCCACACTTTGAACTTGGCAAACACGTCTGACTTGTGTCGCATGAAGTAAACCCAAACTTTCCTAGAGAAGTCATCAGTGAATGTGACAAAATACTGATGTCCCTACCGTGATGCAACTCTCACTGGCCCCCAAACATCTGAATGGACATAATCAAGAATGCCTTCTGTCTTATGCGTAGCTATCTTGAACTGCACCTTAGTCTGCTTTCCAAGAGCACAAAACTTGCAAAAACCAAGCTTACAAGTCTTCACCCCCTTGAGCAAATTCTGCTTGTAGAGCTCCAACATGCCACGTTCTCCCATATGTCCTAGCTGCATATGACACAAGACTGTGTTATCAAAATTAGACTCTATCGCGGCAACTCCACCTACAACTGTACTCCCGAACAGTCTGTAGATATTTCTAGACACTTTCTGCCTTTTCATCACCACCATCACTCCTTTCGAAACTTTCATTGTTCCGCCATCAGATTTGAAGTTGAACCCATTCGAATCTAAGGCACCCAATGAAATAAGATTCTTCCTAAGATCAGGAATATGTCTTACATCACAAAGGGTTTGTACCACACCATCGAACATACGGATTTTGATATTCCCAATCCCGAAAAGTTTGCATGAAGCATCGTTATCCATCAGAACTGAACAAGAATTCATTGACCTGTAGGTGTCGAACCACACTCTGTTTGGCGTCATTTGAAAAGAGCACGCTGAATCTAGCACCCAAGAATCAATAAGATGATCTGAACTAGATGAAACTGAAAGCATGTGGCCATCCTCTGAGTCATTCTTAACAAAATTTGCAGACTTTGAACCATCTTTGTTATCGTCGCCCTTGTCCTTGTCCTATTCCGGGCAATCCCGCTTGTAGTGGCCCTTCTTGCCACACTTGAAGCATTGAGGATTTTTCTTTTTCCTGGATTTGGACCGAGAATTTTTATTTCCCTTTGATTCCCTCTGTCTGCTCCTTCCGCTATGTTGCTTGTCCTTCACAATCAGACCCTCACCCTGAGGATTCCCATCACTTTGCTTCTGCCCTTGTTGAAAATCTGATAAAGCTGTTGTGATCTCCTCATATATAAGAGTCTCTTTATCGTATGTAAGAGTTGTGATCAGATTCTTGTATATCGACGAATCCGGTAGTGAGTGCAGTAGCATGAGAGCCTTGTCTTCGTCTTCAAACTTAACTTCCAACCTCTTCAAATCCCTAATGACTTGATTGAATGCGTTGATGTGCTGTTCCAGGTCTGAGCTCTCCTCCATCTTCAAGCGATGCAGCTTTCGCTTAAGATAGAGCTTGTTTGTAAGAAACTTGGACATCTACCGTGCTTCGGGTTTCTTCTATACCTCTACTGGTGATTCCTCCTTAATAACATACTGCATCACATCATCATCCAGACACAATCTGATTGTAGCCACAGCTCTTTCCTGAAGTTCAAGCCAATCTGCTTCTTCCATCTTTTCAGGTTTCTTTGTTGTTAATGCCGTTGCCATTCCTTGTTGTAGATCCTTCAACCTTCTCTGCCACAATCCGAAATTTTCCGTTCCATTGAACTTGTTGACATCAAACTTTGCAGACGAAGAGCTTCCTAACAATTTACCTTGACGATTTTTTTTTTTTTAATCGTAGAAGTGAATAGTACTCACTAAGTAAGTTTCCAGGAAAGATTGGAGGGGTCACACTGGTCCCACTTAAAACCCAATCTCCTAGACAGAATCTTCTTAGACTTGCACGTTTCAACACTACTACCAAAACTCCATGAATAGTACCTACTAAGTAAATTCCCAGGAAAGATTGGAGGGGTCACACTGGTTCCACTTAAAACCCAATCTCCTAGACAGAACTTCCTTAGTCTTGTACGTATCCACGCTACCCCAAGGCAACCTGAGCTCTAATACCAATTGTTGTTGCGGAAACCCTGGATCACCTTCTAGCAATACCCTAATGAATGATGGCAAGCACTAACACAAGAAAACACACAATAGAAGAACACAAGAATTTACGTGATTCGGTAATTTATCTACGTCCACGGGCACTCAGAGAAGAAAATCCACTATGTGAAAAGTATTTCAATCACACAACCTTTCCTCTCATCTAATGCCCCAGTACACCCCACAAAGCAATTTCCCAAGCAAATTTTAACTCTAACCTCAAGGAGGAATTTAACTAGAGTACAAGCTCGCTACCTAAAGCTTTTATTGGTGTTATTTTCTAAAGAAAAAGGACCCTTTATTTATAGCCTCACAAGGCCTCTTTACCTTTATGAGAAAACCGATGTGGGATAGGAAAACCAATATGAGATAGGAGCCACCACATTAACAGTTTGGTTATCCATTTTTTTCCCCTAATCAATCCTAGTCTTTGGAAAAAAAAAAAAAAAAACGTTTGGTCTTTTCTTACGTGAGCTATGATTAATCATTAATGGACATTGCAGGGAAAAGAGTCCATCGTATACAATTATGAAATAAGCAAACTAAGGTTTTAATTAATTGTTGAAAAATAATTTTACGTCATAATTTTAACTTGACATACGTAAAATGTTATTTAGCTACTTTGAGTTTTTTCAAAGTCACTAAAACTTATGTCACTCATTCACTTTAAAACCCCAAAAATTAGATAATGTGCACGCCAGTTAATCCAAATACTTGAATATTTAAATATACTTATAAATACGTGTACAATAATTTTTTTTTTTTTGAAACGATGCGTATAAGAATGTTGGAACATTGGTGTTTAGTTATAACTAAAAACTACTTTAATAAGTTGTTTATTTTAAAATAATTTATTCACAAAATAGTCATCTTATTTTGATGATAATTTTTGGTAATAAATCCTAGTTGCAAAGTATTATGTTTGATTTTTTTAAGAGTGGGCATCCTATTCATATCTGAATCCAATGTGATAATCATC
>QLOD02150690.1:3105-15257 GCA_003260245.2 Sideroxylon spinosum
AAACTTCTTTTTATCTTTTTATTTTTTTATATTTAAGATAAAAATTATTCATACTCTTAAATTTCAAAAACGTACTTTTACATTATTATATTTTATATTAAAGTAAAAATTTTTAAAAATACGTTAAACATAACGATTTAGCTCTAAATAAGTTTATAATGTATTATATTTCATATTATCTACACTTATATTTTCTTATTCTATTTAATTTTTAATAGTTATTTTTGTCTTTTTACTTAAAAATTTCACACTGTTTTCAACTTCACCTTAGTTTAAAATACAAGGAATGCAAAATTATATTTTTAAAATTCAAAGATATAACTGATTTTTACCTCAAGTACAGAGTAAAAATGTAATTATCTCTTCTTCTTTTTTCTATTAGAAAAATCTTGTAGAAAAAATAAATATTCTTCTAGAAGAAAAATAAAAATAAAAATAAAAAGAAGAAAAAGAAAAAGAAAGAAAATCGGTGGATTTAGTATTTTTCTATCGTCAAATTTGTTCCTTATGATTCTTTTGATCACATGTAGGTTAAATCCGTTGCTGGGAACTTCAAAGATGCAACATCAGAAGCAATAAGGAATTGGGTAGGGAACCTTGACACAAGCTATTACTTGGGAGGCACAGCAGTCGGGCCGCACCCATTGCCAAGCATGGTTTGTGAATTCCAATCTGTGATTGGGAAGGAAACGAAGAAACAAGCAATGGAGAAGTGGGGTGGGAAGCCAGAGGTGTTGGTTGCCTGTGTAGGGAGCGGTTCCAACGCACTGGGTTTGTTCCATGAATTCGTCAGAGACGAAGATGTGCGATTGATTGGAATCGAAGCTGCTGGCTCTGCAACTCTCGCAAAAGGAGATGTGGGTGTCTACCATGGGGCCATGACCTACTTGTTGCAAGATGAGGAAGGACAAATCATTGGCCCAAATTCCATTGGTGTTGGGTATGTATTTTCATATATATGTGTATATATATACACAATTGTGCTCTTAATTGGAACTATGTACACATTTTTGTGCAGGATGGAGTATCCAGGGGTCAGTCCAGAGCTGAGCTTCCTGAAAGACATTGGAAGGGCAGAGTTTTACACTGTGAATGACCAAGAAGCTGTTGATGGTAAGTAATTAAGCTGACCACAATGCATGCTATTAGTACAAGTTAATTGGGTGGAGGGTTTCAAGAGTTATATATATATATATATATATCCTTGTTAATTGCAGCATGCCAGAGATTATGCCGTCTAGAAGGAATTATGCCGGCGCTGGAGGCCTCCCATGCGTTGGCATTTCTAGACAAACTTTGCCCTACTTTACCCCATGGTACAAAGGTTGTAGTGAATTGCAGCGGCCGTGGAGACAAAGATACTGAAACATTGTTCAAATATAATTGGATTCATCAACTAATGGAAGACGCCTTATACCATCCGAATGTCTAGCATATGTGCTGTTGTCAATCGTAGGGGATTGTTGTGGTAAGACATACAAAATCTATGTATTGGATTAGTCATCTAGTGGCAGTCCCGCGTTTATTGTTAAGGTATTGATCGGCTTGTATCTTTGTTATTGGAAAATAATGTTGCTCAGGTAGTACATGAGTGTGAGAACACCACTCTTTAAAGTTACTATGATCCAGTTCAAAAATAAATAAAAGTTACCATGATCACCTCTAGATATAATTTGATCATCGAGATGATTAGAGGACCCTTAATTGAAGCATAATTTCCTTAAATTTTCTTTTATTAATTGAGAATATACACACACACACACTCTCTGTTGATTGAGAATTTGATAATGCAATTCAAAGGATTCTGAAAATCGAACAAACGACTAACATTCTCCTCCTAAGTAATTCCAATTGGGAAGTGAAGAACAGATTGTCATGAAAGAAAAGGTTGCATCATTAACCCAATTTTCATTTTTTTTGGCTGCAACTGAATGCGCTTGGTACAAGTTCAACTACAGATAGATGTACATGATTCTGGCTCAAGACCAAGGCGAACTGCCAGCTCTATAAAATTATAGGCCATATCATTAACAAGAATAAACTCAAGACTAAGCTACAGAGAACATAAAAGCCCATCTAAATAAGCTAGCTCCGCAATCTTTTTCTCTGACTACCATCTTCGGTATATACCTGCAAATCACAAACCAAAACGATAAACGATTAGGTTTAACAAACACTTGCTGATACATGATGTATCTTTGTATATTTTTACTGTTATTGCAAAAAGGAAGCACACATAACATTAGCTCATTTCAGACATGAAATAAATTCAGTTGCAAATCACCCTAAATCATCTAATGTCATTGTTATTGTCATCAATTTTTAAACTGTACAAAAATACTTTCTTCAGAGATCTCATGGGAAGTTTTCTTCCCCTATAACAAAAACAACAGAGAGAACATCATCAGGAATACTGGAGAAATAAACAACAGAAAATATGCCATTAGAAAAAATAAAATTTCACAGAAAATCTAAACTATTGCATATTTGATGTTTGCAAGCGTCCAAGAGTATTTGATTTAATCATTCCAAGCATCTCCGTTATTGCACCTAATATAGATTCATTCTCTCACCACATGAATCACAACCACAAGTACAATTAAATTGCAAAAAGCCAGACTGTGAAAACCCCATAGAAGCTTTTTTTAGTAAACATAAAACAAAAAAAACAAAACAAATCAAGAAACAAAAAACAAAAACAAAACAAAAAAAAAGAGAGACTATATGATTATATCAAATTAGTACAAAGCTTAATAATAGATAATCTGATGATTACTAATACTAACCTAAATTACAGAAGTATGAAGCAAATGGACGTTAAAGTAAAAGGCAAAATACATACCCCTTCATTTTGTCCAAAACCATCGGCGGAAACCACACTAGACTCTGACCTGCATTTAGCATGCACTATAGGACCCAAATGGGAGCTGTCCATGCCTGCTGTTGACCCACTGTGAATATTCATGTAGACAGCCCCCTTATACATCCATTCATCAGTCTCATCGCTGTAAAAATCATCAAAAGGCTCACCACACAGAGCACATGCATTCTGGTCCTCATCAGCAGGAACAGCATATTCTTCATCTTCCTTCTTTTCCACAACACTCTCAGCAGGTAAAAAACCAGGGACTGCATCAGTACCCAATGCTTCCGTACCAGTAAGCCACATGTTAACGCTTACAAACCACCTACGAGAAGGCTTCTGCTTGCGGTTTTTGGAAATCCGGTTTTTCGTAACATGCCAATCCATATGACTACTGTGCTCCTCTTGCGATTTGAACCGAAGGCCACATGTTTTGCATTGTCTTGGGAGCTCAGCATATAAAGCAGTTATTGCAGACTCATGCCGCACTTTAAGAACGTCAGGATTGAACTCAAGTCCCACAGAGTCCTAACATTAAATCAATCGACTCAATTACAAACTTCCATAGCACAAAAATTTTAAACCATTTACAAAGTCAAAACATCTGGAGAAACATTATCCAAATGCATACCTGCACAGGAGATTGCTTTGTCAATGAGATCAAACCTTGAGCCATGAGAGAACTAATCAAACCCGAGAATGCATTTCCAGACTGAGAGTTGGAAGTAACAGAAATGGGATTCTGTGAGAGAGACACCATTTGTGATGTAGGAGGACGAGGCCCTGGAGGTAATGGTGGAAAACCACCCCCCTGCAAATGCATGGAGCTGTTTGGGGTATTGAGGATAGGCATAGATGGATGCACCACAGGAATTGGATTTGGAAGGACTTTGCTAACAGTAGTGTTATGCCCTAGCGTTGTATATCCATGAGTCGACAGGGGTGGTGCCAGTTGTGGCATGGAAACTGCAGCAGATGGTAACAAATTTTGCCGGACATTCTGAGAAAAAAGCAGTTGTGGTTGTAAAGAAGGGACTTGCTCATGGTTCTGTGAATTTAAAGGGAGTCCAGCTTGTTGAATGGGAAACGACGGCTTTTTTGTTGAGCTAAGTGCCTTGTTGTCAACACTATTAAACTGATGCTCAGGCAAAAACGATTTGTTTAGACCTTGATTCACAACTGTATTGCTGGCACTCATCAAATCAAACTGACGCTTAATCTGTTTCTGTTGCCGATGCGGAGGCAGTATAGGAAGTGTATGAGATTTTTGCAAATTTACTACAGGCCATGCCCCTGTCGATGGTGGTACAGCAGCTAATACAGCCTCTGACTTCCACGAGTCAACATTTGCAGCTCCCATCCTCGAAGCAACTGTAGACCCTCGAAGTTGTACATCAGCATTTGGAAAACTGTTAATTAAAGGTTTTTGTTCAATGCCTGATGAAGCATGTGTGGGGAAAGGCTTTTGCTCAATGCTTGAAGAAGCACGCATGTGGAAATTCCTTGAACTTCCATCCGAATTAAATGGATGTTGTGAAGACTGAGCAATAGAATTTGAATAATGCCGAGCATCTTGAGGATGACGAGAGCCCGGAAACTGAGTAGTCTCAGCACGTAATCCCATAATCTTACTGCTTGATCCATGGCCAGACTGCATGAGAGTTTTTGTTAGTTCAAAATCTAATAACAACAAGGCTCGGAAAAAGAAAGGTCAATTTTTCCATTCATAAATCAATATATTCTTTCTGGCAGAGGAGGATGAAGAGGTGTACCATTTGATAAGCTAGACCCGGAAAAAAAAAATGAAATATTGAATTCCTTAATTGCTTTAAACTATAGGATTTTATTCAGCTCAAAAACTGAAAAGGGCTTCTAGAAATTCGGTAGTAATGCACAAATAAAAGCTCGTCGGATTGACCAAATCAGCAAATGATATAATCAAACCCATAGAGTAAAAAGTTATATACACAAGAACATCATGGGACAACATAACCACCATTCAACAATTAAAATGGCAAAGAAAACAAGTTAAGGAAACATACTCTGACAGTGGGGACAGCATCTTCCAGAATCACAGAGGGATCATTAACTGAAATCTGCATTTGACTGGAGTGGTTGCTTCCCTTGAAATCGATATCCAGAGAAGCTGAATTATATGTCCCTTTGCCAGGTCTTTTCATAAAGCTTTCAGGCGGAATGAATGATGAAAGTAGATTGTTACTCTGACTGCGGTTTACTAAAGCAGGGCTCATATCTTCCCAATCAAATTCTTCCTCTTCGGTATTCTGCCATGTTTTTGTGCCCACCTTATTGTCAATACCATTTAAAGCGATATTCGGCGGCTGATTGCTATGAGTTTGTTTCCTTTCGTCATTTCCATAAGCATTAATCAGTGCTCTGGGTCCTTGAAGTTCAACTCCATTACTATATGAAGTTTCAAATTGCCTATAATTACCATCCGACCACTGATTTCTGGGCCGATCCCTTGAATTCTCCCCCCTGCGCATCATTCTGCCAAGTCCGTATTCAAATCCAAGATGAGATGGCGAGGCCCTTTCAGCAACCCTTCTGGGAGAATCAACCACTGCATATTCATCAACTAGGGGAGGAGACAATGACCTGGCATGCTCAACTCTAAAAGGAGATGATTTTGCAAGCTTGGCAGCTGAAGATGGAAGCAGCTTCTCAGCACCAAGGCTAAAAGATGTACGATCTGTATGATCAGTTGAGCTCAATCTTTGTGCTCCAACCTGTGATGACATAAATTCTGCATTATCAAAATCATGTTCCTCATATCCACTAGCGAGTTTTTATCCATAGGTATTTAGAGTTAAAGAAGTTCATCTTGCATGTTGATTGACATGCAAGGATTTATAAATGGATAAGAACATCAATAACAAAGATACCAGATACACAAACGTGGACGTCAAACAAAAAGTAAAAAATCCATCCCAATATGTCAAAAATTATAATATGACCCAAAATGATAGCAGTAAAAAAAACATATAATACTTTCACTTTTTTTTCTTTTTTTCTATTGGATAAGTAGTACTTCTTGGCTTCTTTAGTAAGTCTAATTACTCATAAACTCTTCCTGACCAAGCAAATAAATGGAAGCCAAAACAACCGTAGATCCATGCCCCTCAATCAAATCCATTTCCCGTAAATAACTATTTAGTTAATCTAGGATGGTATTTCCTAAGTTAGTCTTTTGGATTTTCTACGTTCTCTTATTTAAAAGTGTATTCTTGAATATGTTTAGGTGGATCACAGGGGGCTGCAGTCGAGTCGAAAATCCATGGCAGCAGGTGAGATGAAAGGTCAAGATTTTATTAAAGTGTATTGATTCCGTCAAACAGCATTTATTAATTCATCTCACCAGAATTTATTAATTCAATCAAATACAACTTAATTAAATCATGGCACTTCGTCTCACCACTACAGCAACCTAGAACTCTGTATGGGTAGCTCATGACCAACTGAAATTGAATTGACTATTCAATAGGCTGATTACACAAGGCTGAAGTGCAAACTAAATGCACTGATTGCATTCCAATTAGATATGACTCTCCATATTCTGGTTGCATTCCAATCAACTTCCTTTTAACTTTCACTTTTATTTTAAATTAATTTTAATTAAATTAAACCAGTACCATTAGATCATTTTGAAAAATCAGGGCAGTTAATCAATGCATTTTTGCACTTCAGCCCTTGTAACCCCCTGGAACCCCTTCTTCTATCTCCTCTTAGCTTATCTCTCTCTTCCCTAACTTTATTTCTTTCTCGTTTCACATCACCATGCATGGAAAGCCATTTCATGCATCAATAAATGACCTCACATTTCCTGTCCAATATAAAGCAAGCGTTAAATTTTGAAGACCCACGGTCCAGACCAAAGGAGAAGCCATTCCTTTTCAGGGCACTCGGATGCTAAAGGTCCGCTCTCCAAGAATCTGAGGAACAGTCTCAGATACAAGCAGAAAACCCAAAGGAGTTGCAAAAGAAAATCCACAGGGTTTTAAAAACTAAAGTGACTGAGAGTGAATTAATAAACACGATCAAAGATGTTAAGGACATAAAACTCGGGTTATGTATTAGTCTACCAATGAAACCACCAAACTGCCTATAAAAAATAAAATTAAAGAAATAAAAATCAAACCCCACCAGAAGGCCTGCCACAAAGTCACAAACTACAAACTTGTAGTGTCCACCACTCCCCCCTGAATTGATCTTATATATTCACCAACTGAATTGCATTCTAGACTGATTGTATTACAGCAATTTACACAGGTTCCCAGATTTTGTCAGTATGTACAATAACTTTCTGAAAGAAGCGGTATTCCCAAAAACGTCTCAAAATTTTGTTTGAGTCCTTTAAACTGGTGGAACAGTGGGAAATCAAACACATTATGGCATCCAGATTGCTCATACAGTTTTTTTCCCATTTAAACGACCAACCGTCAGGTTTCAGGACCATAATCATTATAATCAGTATAGATTCTTCTAAAACAATTTAGAATTATTCCATGTCCTAAGTATCCTTTGATGTGTAAATATGACACTTGCAGGCGCATTGGACATTATAATTGAAAACCTCGCAGGGAAAAGGTAAACTAGCTGAGACAATCGGAAGAATATATTTATTATATGGTACAAAGTTAAACAGTAATCAAACGAAGCATTGCATAAAATCATGGCATGTGCAGAGATGTTACAAAAAAAATAAAAAATAAAATAAAACGGCTGGATATTCTATTAGTGAATTGCATTCTGATCATGAAGATATTGGAGTATTTCAATTGAGAAGCTTACACTATCCACTGATGAATGTTCAAATTGACGTCTTGCTTCCAGGTATTTTGGATTGATATGTATGCCATGAGTTGGTCGAGGAGACTCAGAAGCCCTCACGGAAGTCGGGCCAGAAGATTGATGATTTGCTGATGGAGAAAATTGCAATTGAGCTTCAATCTTGCAAAGAACAGATGGTGGAAACACTGTTGACCAGGTCTTAAAGAGGTGCCGCATTGCAGGATAGAGGTTGGGGTGAACTTGCCTGTATGCCTCACAGAACACCTTGGCAAAAGTAAATCAAATGAGAAAGAGAAACAACAGATGTATTAGGATCCTCTGCAATGAAAACTGATGTCTTTGTATGTACATGTCCTAAAGAACTTAAAAATGACGCATCATATCCAAAATTCCACTCACCTCTGGCAAGCGGGAAGAGAAGTACCTAATGTATTCCCTGCCAATATTCTTGACAATGCTGTCCAAAAGATAAAGAGAAGGCATTTTTTGCTCAACTGGGACCTGGAAAAGTCAAAAAGCATGGGAGGATGTTGGTCCTTATAGGATTAAAATAAAAAGAATGAGTACCTCCCCACATAAGAACTCCAGAGAGAGAGATTACTTTGAAGAAATAGAAAGACAAGGAAGAGACTGGGATGGAGATATCAATCTATGGCTATGGGAAAAAAATATTAGCAAGGTTGTTATGGATATAACAAACCAAATTGGAGTTGCATAGTATGAAGTACAGAGAAAGTAAGGAATGTCTTAAACTAAAACCAAATAAGAAACACTAACATGTATAGACTCAATAGAGTACAAAGATATGAATCAAACAAGATATAATAGCTTGACAATTGTTAAAATATTCAAATACAAGACACTACGGACGTGATACATTTTTATGTGTATATTTCTTCATTTTTCCATTGAAAATATATTTTTATTTTATTTCATCAAACATTAAAAAAAAAAAAAAAACCAAAACAAAAAAAAAAATTAAAATTTTAAAAAATTTAAAAAAATAAAAAAGTAAAAAAAAATTGACATTCTGTATACTGAAAAATAAGTTTAAACAAAAAGTCCTAATATCTATTCTAAAAGGCCCCATCCATAAACAACATGGCAGTTTTATAATTCAGAATTCCTAAAATCAAAAAGCCTAAAAGAAGAGGGTTTGATGGGAATGAATTCATGAAGATGTGCCAAAGAAAATCTTCTAGAAGCGTGTCCGGTACTAAAAATATGATAAAATACTTAAATAAGTTTGGATTTCCAACACTTGCTCAGTTGTATCCAACTAGTGTTGTTGCCCGACACATGTTTGAGATAGACATAACACATGAATTCTATCTGATTCTTAGATACATTGTTAAAGTAGACCGCAATCATATCTCCAACGGTTCCTCAAGCATTTGGAGCAACAAACAACTTATCGGTTGGCCCTAGGCCAAAGACGATGATCAAGGCCCAACACACTACAATAAGGTTTGGAAAGAAAGAAATAGAGATGCTCATCAACTCTTAGTCATATATCCCATGTGTCAAAGTCCTCCATCAACCAAGTTGAGATATGCTACTTAAAGTCTTCCATCCACCAAGTTGAAGGTGTCAGTCAAATAGAAGACACAGTTCGACTGATGCATTTACAACTTTCTTTTTTTTTTTTTTTTTTTTTTTGGGTGGGAAAAAAGAAAAAGGTTTTCATACAAGCAAACTGTCTAACCTTTAAAGTAAAGGTGTAAAATATGTTTTGAGTGCTAAACAATTCTACACACATACAAGTTCTGGATGCCTTTATTAAAAATTTGGTGATCTATAGTGCCATAACATAAAACAGTTGACTTGAAAATGTATTTGTGAAAGGGTCGGAAGTATTAGTAATGCAGAATATGAGTAAACCACTTCCCAACTCATGATGCAGCTTGTATAAAAAATTCTTAATCATTGAAACTGATCTACAGCACGTCTATGATCCTTTTAGATTCTTTAACTTGTAACAAGGTGATCCCTTATGTAGTCCTGCATCTCCACATTCTAGCTAACATTATCCTAATGGAAATTTCTATTGTTGCATTTAGCCAATACTCTATTTTTCCAATCTAGTTACATTGAATTAAGTATACACATTCTGTCACCAAAAGATCAATGAGAGAGGGTCTTTAAACACCAAAGCACAGAGTGTGCCTATACACATTTTTATCTGATATTATTAGTGGTTTAAAAGTGGAGCAAGCTCCACTACAAGTCTACTATTACCAAATTCCAGCTCCCTTCATACCATCCCTAAATTTGTTCCTAGCATTGCATTTGAGCAAACATTACGATGATAGTAACTCTGGATTACAGATTCACTACAGAGTAATAGAAAAAACTCTATTTCTAGATCTGAGTGTGTACTTTTATAGCTCCAAAGCAGTGTTACCCGAGCCAAGGTTCATCATAGTACACGATGTGGTACGGGGTTCACTATTTTCTTCAATACGTGATAGGAGGGCTTAGTTAGAGCATTATTCCAGGTCATGGTTCCTTTATACATGGGTCATCTATACATACATCCATATATAGATACGTTGAGACAGTTTCAATAGTAATTAAAAGAAACAAAGTAAAATAATATGTAATTCTCATAATTCATAACATAATCTCAATAAATGGTCCAAATTCTAATATTCCAAATATCAAAGCAAATGAAATAAAATAAGAGATAAAACCATTAGAATATTCCAATAAGTAAATAAACTATTACTTCACTCTCTCTCTCTCTCTCTCTCTCTCTCTCTATATATATATATATATATATATTCCCTATACCATAAGAGTATAGATTAGCCTTTGTTTGGGAGAATGGGAAGGAAAGGGAGGGAGAAGGGGGGAGGGGAGGAGGACTGAAGTAAATGAGAGGGAAGGAAAGGGAAGGGAATGGAGGTTAATTATTCTTCTTTGTTTAAATGAGAGGGAAGGAAAGGGAAGGGAATAGACGTTAATTATTCTTCTTTGTTTCCAAGAGATGGGAAGGGGAATGGAGGGTAAGGTCTATATAGTTAAAATTATTACTATACCCATCAAAATATATTTACTTATGATAGGCATTTGTAGAAATAATAAAAAATACTAAGGGCTAAATAGATAAAACATACTTTAAAATGTTTTTACACATTTTTCCCCCAAATTGGGGGTGAAAGAAAATTGGTTAATAGAGGTAAATGAGTAACCTCCATTTCCCTTCCGTTCACCTCATCTCAAACAATGTAATTTTAAATCCTTTTATTTACTCCCATTCACCTCCTCCCAAACAAAGACGCTAAAGTTTTTGTTGAAGTCGCTATATTTCATGATCTGGATCTCAACTAAATCATGATTGAAGTCGCATGATCCAGAACGCGATATAGGGAGGTGAAGGATCCCAGTAACCATACTTCACAGTGCCATTGACCACACTCAGCAAAATTTTGCATTGATGCCTTTAATAACACGGCACTCTTTGCAGTTTGGAAGCAACTAAATAAACAAAGACCCTTCTTGTGTACATAGTCTTGAAAGAGCCTGTGAAGCTTTTCCCTCAATTGCCTTGAAGGGAACTCAAAAGCAAGCCATAAGGCATGGTCTTGGAGGATCAACCCACAAAAGGATTATAACACTGAACTGATAGTCACAGGACAAACATTTCATTTGTTGAGATTTCCTTTACATTCTTCCCTTTATATTAGCCAATTTTTAAGCTTCAACAGATATTTAACCCCAAGCAGTGAGTGGAGATAGAAATTAGAAAAAAAAATAAGAAAAAATAATTTGGAATTTGTTGTCAGTAGAATTTGCACCTATTTATGTGGAA
Organism: Sideroxylon spinosum; assembly: GCA_003260245.2. Lineage (NCBI taxonomy): Eukaryota > Viridiplantae > Streptophyta > Magnoliopsida > Ericales > Sapotaceae > Sideroxylon > Sideroxylon spinosum. Next base: position 14,595 of record QLOD02150690.1, read on the forward strand.
ATTACATTGACTGAGTTTTTCCTTGAAGAAGTTAGCTTTCACATAAATTGAGTTTTTGCTTTTAAACACTGGTAATTCAAAATCACTTCCATACATATTGTTGGTTTTGATATAAATTACTTCAGGATTATTCAAAATAATGAAAATGAAACACTTCCACTTCGGCACTAAGAATACAAATATTGATCAAATGCCTTACGTGCCAGGCAAGTAAACACTGCAATTTCGAAGTTCCCGTGCTCCAAAAGTTTAAAGAAGAAGATCAATTACAAAAAAAAAAAAACATTGAAATTGCAAGAACCACACACATTCATACGATTGGCAAACCAAAAACCCCCAAGCTGTGAGTACTCAGATCCTTCAAACTACACTCGTACCTCAACAATCCTCGCACAAATTGCGTCAGCAATGCCCTCGCCGTGCTCCCTCTGTTCACCAGCAATTATGGTAAGATCAGTAATGATAGGCTTCGAATTCAAAGTGAGCTCCGCCAAAATCAATTCATAAAGTCGCACAATCTCTTTGGTGCTCAGCCGCGGAGAGTCGTCGTCGGGCGAAACCCTAATCTCCTGTTCTCTCTCCTTCAACATAGCCTTGAACCGATCGAGAATCGTGAGTATTGGCTTCGTCACCGGAACCTCGCCGGGCAGGGCTTTACCGCTG
>QLOD02150712.1:0-20875 GCA_003260245.2 Sideroxylon spinosum
CTGTGAGACGACCCGGACTTATCCGGATTAACTAGCTACAACTGATCCCTGCACTTGGGGTGAGCAAGCAAATTTTGACGCCGTTGCCAGGGAGCCTAACGAGCAGTGGTGATAGTTTTGGAGTCAAACTGAAAATGGAATTTACACCACCACCATCTTGAACAACGGAGGCCTATGCACTTACTCGGTAACTTCGTTCTGCCTTTCTTATTTTTCTTTTATTTTTAATATTCATTCTTTTTTTTTTGTTTTAATCAGAGACATGGATATGGGTGATTTTAGGCATGGAATCTTCAACACCTATAATTATATAAGTTATCTAGGAGATCTTTATGGTCATGATTTTTCCATAGAGACTTACTATTTGCTCCCACAATTTTATGGGCACTAGAGCGAGGTCCCACAATCTTATTCTGATTGTCCATGCATTTATGCTTAGCACTTGGGAATTACGCATGATATTTGGGTTTTGAGACTTATTGGGCTTGAACTTGAATCTTTTTTTATCTTAATCACTTCTTAACACTTTGACACTATATCATAGAATTTTATGGGTAGATTCACTGCAAACCCTCACGAGACTTCACTCGTCCATTAGGGGTAACCTAGGGGTTTAAAAGACTTGCTGCACTTGCTAAGTACAGCCGTGTTTTCAACGAAAAGAGAAATAGGGTAGTACTTGCATTTCATTTTAATAAAAAGCATTGCTAGGGACTAGCAATGTTTAAATTGAGAGATGTGATTGCTTGTAATCATTGTTGATCTCAACATCAGTTCACACTCTTCTTTTGAACATTTTATCAATAAAATTCACTTTTTATTATAATTTTAGTACTTATATTTCTTTCATGTGTTTTATAGGAGTTTGGAAGGAAAACAATTTAAGAAAAACGAATTTGGAGCTTAAATGTGCAAACCACTGCAAGTATCCAGCAAGACACCTTGTCCATTTTATGGTCATAACTTTGCACTCACAACTCCGATTGAAGAGATTCTTTCTGAATTAGAAAGTAGACTCGAAGATATACAACTTTTGTGTTTTAGCCAAAGCCTGAATCCATCGTCTTCAAAGTCAAAATTGCAGTGGAATTTGGAGACCGAAAGCTGTTTGAAGAATCAAGCTAAGAGCATTAATCATTCTGTGGTCCGGACCACCCCCAAACAGTTCGGACCACAGAGAGACATCACCATTCTGTGGTCTGGACCACTCCCAGATGGTCCAGACCACCCGTGAATTTTTGTGCCCGCATTTTGAGTTTTTTTAGGGTTTTTGATGAACCCTATAAAAGGACCTTTGCACAACCAACTAAAAGAGAGCCTCCATATTTTTATTCTTTTCATATTTTGTTTGAGAGAACTTTTTAAGAGAGTTTTTAGATTATTTTTGAGATTTTTTATGGATTCATACGATGTGTTCTTATTCTTCACTGCACTTCTTTTTACCTACGCTTTTTCAGAATTGATTTTGGTGTAAGTTTCTTTCGTTCAAGTATTTAAATATATGATTTTTAGATTTCAATTTATATATCGAATGAAGATTTACGTTTTTTATTGCTTTCATTTCAATTAAAATAGTGTCAGCGTAGAAACTCTAGTTCTTGATTCAACAAATCAAGAATAGGTAGTTCATGAAAATACTCTAGGATCTACGTTGATCTTTCGCATGGGTTTCGAAGGTACATGCGTAGAGATCTATTGTTTTAAATCTATTTTAACTTGTTTCAAAAACATTCAAAAATGGAAATCTTTAACCACATTCGTTTGAAATCACTGGTATGGGTTTTCGATTACAACATTTTCTACATAATTTTGAATAAAATTATAAATAGGTTTTGAGTAAAACTTTGAATTCATTTGTCTGAAAAGATTTTGAAAACAAAAATCTTTAACCATATTCGCTTAAAATCACTGGTACTGGTTTTTGATTTAAATGTTCTTAATAATTTTCGAACAAAATAGAATTTCAAGTTTGAAAGTAAACATCCCAGAGTAAAGCAGTGAAATACCCGAACTTGCAAGTTGAATCAAGAACCTCTTCTTTATTGATTTCATCATTCGAAGTCATGATTGTCTTTGTTATCTTAATTTAGAATCACAATTCATTCGCTCCACCATTCCCAACTCAACCCATTCCTAAACATCCCATAAATCCAAAATTAGTTTAGAATTAATTTAGGTTTCATCTACTAACAAAAGAGAACAAGTCTAGAGCTTTTAACAAGGCCCTCCCTGTGGATATGACCTCGATTCTCACCAAGTAAAACTACGACCACCCTCTTGCACTTGAGAGGTAGAACCAGAACATATTTTAGGGTTGGTCACTCAGCTTCGTTGCTTGATCATTTTTCCCTTAATCAAAAGCTTACGTACGAATGGTCGGCATCCAACTTCTGACGAGATCACCGCTTCCATACTATAGGCAAGAGAAAATGAGGACTCACCAGTTGACCTACTTGAGGTGGTTCTGTATGTCAATAGTATTGTTTTTATCTCATCCACCCACTTTCCTTTAGCCGCCTCAAGTTTCTTTTTGATTCCATTGAGGAGGATCTTGTTTGAAGCTTCAGCTTGTCCATTGCTTTGGGGATAGGCAGGTGTTGAGTAAGCATTCTTTATCCCATACCTACAGTAATATTCCCTAAATGGAGTACTATCAAACTATGTTCCATTGTCAGAAATAAGTGTCCTAGGAATGTCGTATCTCATAATAATGTTTTTCCACACAAAACAAATGGTATCTTCATCCTTGATATAGGTTAGTGGTTCTACCTCCACCCACTTAGTAAAATGGTTGGTCTCGACCATTAACCATTTTCTATTTCCGGTGGCAGTAGGTAAAGGTCCAATTATATCAAGGCCCCCATTGTGCAAATGGCCTTGAACTGGTGAGAGGACTAAGTTCCTGAGTACATTGATGGAGAATAAGAGCAAACTTCAGGCATTTTTTATACTTTCTAACGTAAGCTTATGCTTATTTTCCCATCTTTGGCCACTAATATACTTGGGCGATTGCTCTATGAGACAGGGATACGCCCCCCACATGTGCCCCACAGACTCCTTCAAGTAATTCATAAAGAAAGTTCTATACCGTATCTGGATAGACATAGAGAAGATAATGACCTGTGGATGACTTTTCGTACAGCTTATGGTCAGGAAACAGCTAGAATCTTGTAGCCTTAATCCTAAGTTTCCCTATTTCTACCTTATCCTCGGGGTGGGTTCCATCTTTTAGATAAGCGGTGATTGGGTCCATCCAAGATGGATCGACCTAGACACAGCCCATCTCATCGACCGTAAAGATGCTCAAACTTTTCAATTTCTGGAGAAAGACCTTATTTATAAGCCTAATCCTAGAGGAAGCGGCCAATGTTGCCATAGCATTAGCATATGTATTATGATCTCCCCTAATTAGCTCAAGTCCAAGGAGATTAAACCCCTTCAATTTCTCCTTTTAAAGTTTCAAATATTCAACTATCCTCTGATTCCTTGCAGCATATTGCCCATTCAACTGATTGACCACTAGCTAATAGTCTGTTTTTATGATCAGGTTCCTAGTAAATAGATGTCGAGCAATATCAAGACTAGCCAAAAGAGATTCGTACTCGACTTCTTTGTTGGTAGTTTGAGAGCCAAGCTTTATTGCATACTCAATAGTCACCCCCTCAGGGATTATCAGAAACACTCCTACCCTAGCACCCCTTTTAGATAAGGACTCGTCGACTTCAATTTGCCATGATGGTGCAACTATTTCAATACTTACCTTATCTTCTGAGTTAATCCCTAGTTGCCATATTTCTTGTATTTGCTCAGGGACCGAGGTGTGAATTCCACTACAAAATCGGCTAAGACATATGCTTCTATTGCTATCCTCAACACCAATCTTATGTTAAAAAATGTAAGGGAGACTACTCATTTAGTGATTCTCCCTATAATATCTGAATTTTTCAGGAGCTGGCCTAGAGGTTGATCTGTAACCACTTGGTTGGTATGAGTATGGAAATAGTGGACCAGCTTTCTCGATGCCATCACCAGTGCAAGCCTAAACTTTTCTGAGGGAAGGTATCTAGTCTCTGCCCCCTGTAAAGTTTTGCTTCTTTCCCTCTTCTTCTTTTAGTAAAACAGTGCTGACCGCTTGCTGAGAAACGGCCTAATAAAGTTGAAAAACATCCTTAGGTTGTGGGTAGACAAGATAAGGACAGTAACCAGGTATTGTTTAAGCTTCTCCAGTGCTTAATCAGCTTGTTCATCCCAAACCATCTTATTTTTCCCTTCAACAACTTAAAGAATTTCTGGCACTTATCTGATGCTCAACTAATGTATCTATTTAGTGCCGCCACCATTCCTGTAAGTTTTTGGAGTTTTTTTCTTTGTCCTTGGAGAAGCTACTGCTTGGATAGCCTAGATCTGGTCGGGGTCAGCCACTATCTCTCACCTGGTGACCAAGTGCCCTAAAAACTTCACAGAACTCACACCTAAGGCACACTTTAAAACATGTTCATCAAGTATGGAGAAACATGCTGTCGATGTTGAATATGGGTCTCAGGCTCTTGTCTTTTCACCACCATATCATTGATATAAACTTCCATGGTCTTACCATGGTCATGCTTGAACATCTTCGTCACTAGCTTCTAATATGTGACACCGGTGTTTTTCAAGCCAAATAGCTTGACCCGATAATAATAAATCCCCTTTGAGGTGATGAACAAAATCTTTTCCTCATCAAAGCCATATATAGGGATCTAGTGGTATCCTCTATATGCGTCTAAAAAGGACATCCGCAAACTACCTGATATTGAATCCATCAACTAATTGATCTTCAGCAGTGAGAATGAATCATTTGGACTTGCCTTATTGACATCAATGTAGTCAATACATACCATACATTTCTTGTTTTTCTTTTTTACGACCACTGTATTAGCAAGCCACTCAGGGTATGAGACTTCCCTAATGGCTTCAATCTCAAGCAATCGCCGACCTCTTCAATTACTACTTCAGCGTGTTACATTGCAGATCTCTTCGCCCTTTGGACCATAAGTTTAAACCTAGGGTGGACGTTCAGTTTATGACTTATGATTTCAGCGGAAATACTACACATTTCATGTAGAGTCTAAGCAGTGGTGCCAACATTTTATAGCAGTATCTCTGTAAGCTCTAATTTCTCCTCGGGTAGCAAGTTTGAGCCAATGAAGAAGTACTTATCATCCTCGACTGGCCCAATTTGGACTTTTTCCAAGTTTTTAATAGCTTTCTTGGTAGGATCACCACCGACATCGTCAATCTTTGGAGTGTTCTCGGGCTTCTCTGTAAGTTGGACTTGCTCAGGAAGTGGTTTGGATTTAAGGGTGGCAATGAAGCACCTTTTCGATATGCTCTGGTCTCCTCAGACTTCAATCACTTCATTGCCACAGGAAAACTTAAGGACTTAGTGATAGGTTGAGGGGATGGCCTTTAAATTGTATATCCAGGATCTACCCACAATAGCATTGTAGGAAGATGGTGCATCCACCACCGTAAACTCCACATCGTGCTCCACTGGACCAAATTGAACTGGGATCATAACTCTCCCCAACAATCACACAGGGGTAGAGTTGAATCTTATCAATGAACACTCAGCTGGCTCCAAGTCTTCTTTAGTTATGCCAATATTCTTAAATAAACCAAGAAACATTATCTCAGTTAAGCTCCTAACATCTACCAAGACCCTCTTTACTTTTGATTCAAATATCTTCAAAGTGACCACCAGTGTATCATTGTGTGGTTATTGCACTCTGGCACCTTCATCTTCATGGAACATGAGTCCCCGAGCATCTTTTCTTTGTGGACTTTTTCTCGGGGACCCAAAAACCTTCAGTATCTCCCTTGCCCGGCCAGTATGCCATTCATTTAGTCAGGGTAGGCAACTACGATTTGGGGATGATTCTCCATATGTATGACATGGATAACCGTTAGCGTTTACCCGTCCCTTCTGGCTCGAACTCTCGATGGTTGCTGAGCTCCCTCTAAGAATGCTTCCACCTTAGGATTATCTCTTTCTCTTTTTTGTTCTCCCCTTTTTGGTTGAGGAACATCGTCCACATTCTAGTCTTGGCCACATCGATGTACTCTTTTAAATGCCCCTGTTTCATAAGATCCCCTAGAAAGAATATCAAAGAATGGCATGATTTAGTTCAATGCCCCCTGACCTGATGATAAATGCAAAAGTCCTTGTGATTCTCTTTTTTGGGGTATTCAGCCAACTTCTTGGGCCATCAGAAGTAAGGCTAGTGGCAGATTTTTGAGAGAATCCTAAAAATGGTTTCCTTAAAAACTGTGTTAATAGGTTCAAACACCAACTTGCCTCCTTCCCCAAACTCAAGCCTTTTGTTTTTTCCCTTTTCCTTCTTTGATATAGACGACTTTACCTCATTTTTCTCAGACATCTTAGTTTCATCCTCAACTTTTACTTTTTTCTTTATCCTACAAATCAAGTCAGACATGTTGACTTCTGGCTTCTTTGTTAACGACAGCCACGATCTAACTCCTTTTTGTAACCCAACTTGAATGAGGTCACTGCCAACTGTTCTAAGCATCTCTTAACCTCATTGTAGGGTTCCATATATCTTTGGTAGTAGTCTCTTAAGCCCAAAATCTTATGGAAAACTCCTTAGCGTTGATTCTAACATCCAATGTTACCTGGGAACAACTTGTGGAACCATTGGAGAGCTGTATTCCCCAGGCTCGATGGAAGCACTCTGCACATCAGCTGGTCGTTCCAGTTTCATAGGGTCATCACTTGTATGTAGTCGCAATAGTGCACTAAATGGTCCGATTTACCATCATAAACTGTAAATTAAGGAATCTAGAACTTCTGTAAGGTTCTGCTTCATAGATATCTAAGGTGAATGGGAAGGCAAAGATCCTTCCAAGTGCCTTCCTCAACATCATTCGAATGGTTTGATCCAAAGCATCCCATCCACCGTATTGCATTCCCTACACCTCCTTGGATTCGCTAGACCTTTTTATTTTTATACGAACAACATCATCGCTCGAAGAACTTTCACTAGGTTCATGATGTTTTCTCTGACTATAATGCTTCTCTTTATATGCATCTCCTTTGTGATATGGCATCGATGGCATTTCTCTTTGGGGCTTCAGGAGGCCAAGCCATTGGACTCGCACTGAACACATTCTGTCAGGGTCGAAACCAATAGTAACCTTCCGGCTAACAATGTCTCCATACCAAGGTCCAGATTGTCCATAATTATGGCATGCTTCTTTGTCTTTATTGTTTCCTTGACCTTTCAAATCACCATCAAAGTGTCAAAACTTTCATCTGAACCAGGCTCTAAGTTATCACTACTGGTTTGCATATCAATTACTGATTTCCCTTTTTCTCCACACAATTCAAGAAGTATCTCTTCTAGCTCTGCTTGCTTTGCATTCGCCTTTGCTTGTAGGTCCTGTCTTCGCTTAATGATTGCTCGCAATCATTGTTGATCTGAACATCAGTTCACACTCTTCTTTTGAACATTTTATCAATTAAAATTCACTTTTTATTATACTTTTAGTATTTATATTGCTTTCATGTGTTTTGTAGGAGTTTGGAAGGAAAACAATTCAAGAAAAGTGAATTTGGAGCTTAAATGTACAAACCACTGCAAGTATCCAACAAGACACCCTATCCATTTTCCAGTCATAACTTTTCACTCATAACTCCGATTGAAGCGATTCTTTATGTATTAAAAAGCACACTTGAATATCTACAACTTTTATGTTTTATCTGCATCCTGAATCCTTCGTCTTCAAGGTCAAACTCGCAGTGGAAGTTGGAGACCGAAAGCTGTCTGAAGAATCAAGCCGAGAGCCTTAACCATTCTGTGGTTCGGACCACCCCCTAACGGTCTGGACCACTCCCAAATGGTTCGAACCACCCGTGAATTTTTGGGCGCGTGTTTTGAGTTTTTTTAGGTTTTTTGATGAACACTATAAAAGGACCCTTGCACGACCAGTTAGGGAAGAGCCTCCATGTTTTCATTCTTTCCATATTTTGTTTGAGAGAACTTTTTGAGAGAGTTATAGATTACTTTTAAGAGTTTTTATGGATTTGCACGACGTATTCTTGTTTTTCGCTGGACTTATTTTTACCTACGCTTTTTCAGAATTAATCTCGATGTAAGTTTCTTTCGTTTAAATATTTAAATATATGATTTTTAGATTTTAATTAATATATCGAATGATGATTTATATTTTTATTACTTTCGTTTCATTTAAAATAATGTCAGCGTAGAAACCCTAATTCTTGATTCAACGAATCAAGAACGGGTAGTTCATGAAAATACTCTAGGATCTACGTAGATCTTTCGCATGGGTTTCGAAGGCACATGCGTAGAGATCTATTGTTTTAAATCTAGTTTAGCTTGTTTGGAAAACATTCAAAAACGGAAATCTTTAACCACATTCATTTGAAATCACAAGTATGGGTTTTCGATTACAACTTTCTACACATAATTTTGAATAAGATTATAAATAAGTTTCGAGTAAAACTTTGAATTCGTTTGTCTGAAAAGATTTCGAAAACAAAAATCTTTAACCATATTCGCTTGAAATCACTGGTACTGGTTTTTGATTTAAATGTTCTTAATAATTTTCGAGCAAAATAGAATTTCAAGTTTGAAAGTAAACATCCCAGAGTAAAGCAGTGAACTACCAGAACTTGTAAGTTGAATCAAGAACTTCTTCTTTACTGGTTTCGTCATTCGAAGTCATGATTGTTTTGTTATCTTAATTTAGAATCACAAGTCATTCGCTCTACCATTCTCAACTCAACCCATTCCTAAACATCCCATAAATCCAAAATTAGTTTAGAATTAATTTAGATTTCATCTACTAACTAAAGAGAACAAGTCTAGAGCTTTTAACAAAGCCCTCCCTGTGGATATGACCTCAGTTCTCACCAAGTAAAACTACGACCATCCTCTTGCAGTTGAGAGGTAGAACCCGAACACATTTTAGGGTCGGTCACTTAATAACCTCCAATTCGTATCGCCAACGTGTTTGCTTTCTACCTCAAAGGTGTAGTCTCATACCCTACATGAGGAGATGGTGGGGGCATCATATTACCACCTGAAGTCATCGTTTACAATGCTTGTAAAGATGAAATTTCTCAAAAAGGATGAAATATGGGGATCAAAGAATCATACCCCATGGTGGGCGTCAAATGTTTGCCAATAAAAAAATACCACCAAACTTATTCACCACATCCACTACAAAGAAGTTTAAGGCTGCGGGTAAGAAAGAAGTCAGAAGAAAGGGCCGAGGAAGGTCCCCAACCACAATCTCTCCGGTGGTAAAGTCAGAAATGACTTGAGAGAATACGAAAATAAATTGACAGCACTTCATGGATAATAGTGAATGTACCTAAAACTTGATGTTAAGTATCATATTTATAGTATGCTGGTTGGAATAAACAAATGCCCAAATAGTCAGAAAGTTATCATTACCTTCCCATTCAGGAAATTTTCCTAAGGTGATCATATCCTTTATAATAAATATCCATCACGTATCATTAAATGCGCATGAGTTAAGTAAGAAAAATGTGTGCGAATTGACATTTAGGGATTGTACAAATGTCTTATATAACTACCACTTGTAGGGTTTGGAGCTAACCAGACCTAACTAGATAATAATACATTTACTAAATTTATCATCAAAATATATTTATAATAACGGTGGAGTAAACGCAATCATTTGAATAGTGGGACCCACTTTTAGCACTTTACTAGCTCGTGAAAATTATCCCCGACCACTTCTATGTCAAATTATTGTGGTCGGGAGCTTACCACGTGTCACCCGTGCATTTTGTACCCACAACTGACATGTTACATATATGTATGTATAGGTATAAGGGATAACATATTCCAAGTTTTCACTAGGGATGTCAATGGGGCGGGTATAGGGAGGGTATGGCTATACCTGTCCCCGTCCTCATTTAGCAATACCCTCACCCATACTCGTCTCCGTCCCCGTTTCGGGAATGAATATTTTCCCCATACCCATCCCCGCTAGTTAACGGATTCCCCGTTCCCGTCCCCGTTTACCCGCCAAACATAATAATTTTTTTACTTTGTTATAAAAAAGAATAAATTAATAAGAAAAAAAAAAACAAAAAATTTATAGTCCGAACTTAAATAAAAGATGATAGTTTTTACACTTTTACTTTTGATATATATATATATATATATTAAATAATTATTAAAATAAAAATATATAAATATATTTAAATGGGTACGGAGAAACGGGGTGGAGATTATTATACTCATCCCCCTCCCCGTTTTTCATATCCCCATACCCTCCCCGAACGGGACGGATGAAACGGGTACCCATCGGATATGGGTAATTTTTACATCCTTAGTTTTCACGTACCCTTAATGACATGTGTATATATAACCACATTAATTATTTTTATTAAAACGATCAGGTTAAGAGTAGTAACTGTTGGTCAATCAAAACTGTCTACAATGTGGTAAATCTGTCATAAATAAATTAAATATAATACATAAATTAAATTAAATATTAAAATAATTAAACTTTATATGAGAATTTGATCTTTGTTAAATATTTCTTTTAAATAAATATATTTAAATGGGTACGGAGAAACGGGGTGGAGACTATTATACCCATCCCCCTCCTCGTTATCCATATCCCCATACCCTCCCCGAACGGGACGGATGAAACGGATACTCATCGGATACGGGTAATTTTGACATCCTTAGTTTTCACGTACCCTTAATGACATGTGCATATATAACCACATTAATCATTTTTAGTAAAACGATCAGGTTAAGAGTAGTAACTGTTGGTCAATCAAAATTGTCTACAATGTGGTAAATCTGTCATAAATAAATTGAATATAATACATAAATTAAATTAAATATTAAAATAATTAAACTTTATATGAGAATTTGATCTTTGTTAAATATTTTTTTTAAATAAATATATTTAAATGGGTCCGGAGAAACGGGGTGGAGACTATTATACCCATCCCCCTCCCCGTTATCCATATCCCCATACCCTCCCCGGACGGGACGGATGAAACGGGTACCCATCGGATACGGGTAATTTTTACATCCTTAGTTTTCACGTACCCTTAATGACATGTGTATACATAACCACATTAATCATTTTTATTAAAACGATCAGGTTAAGAGTAGTAACTGTTGGTCAATCAAAATTGTCTACAATGTGGTAAATCTGTCATAAATAAATTAAATATAATACATAAATTAAATTAAATATTAAAATAATTAAATTTTATATGAGAATTTGATCTTTGTTAAATATTTCTTTTAATGTCAATTATTTATTTTTATAAATCCTTTATGAGTAAATAAAAAATTTAATATTACAAAATAACTAAATACTTGTATTAGATTTGTACTGATTAATTGCTCATAATGGCTTTACTTAATTTATAAGAATAATATCTTAATCTATAAAAAAAATGTAAATTATATATATATTAGATTCAATTTATAAGAGTTTTTTTTTTTTTCTTCGGTTGGTAAGTATTTATAAGAGTTGCCGAATTAACTAGTTCACATGAATCGTAAATAATTCGTATGGAACGGGTGGAACCAAGCTTGGCCCCAGGGCAGATGCCCATGCTCGAAAAAAATTATGTTATTTTTTTTTATATTATCTTTTGTGCTCAAGTGTGTCAATCCAATGAAAAAACAAATTTTAACTTACTAATATTAATGCAGTTGTATAAATTCTATTTAATACAACTAAAAAATATTTGATCCCGTTTTGACATTTTTCTCTCTATCTCTTTTTCTTTCCAATAGTCAAATTTTTTTTTTTATTCCTCTCATAATACTCTACCAATCATTTATGTTTTATAATTATTGCTCATCTAGATAAAAATTTTTGCTTCCAACCCTGCTTTCAGCAAATGGTTTTAATGATTTAAATCAATTTTTTTTTTTTTTTGTCATAATAGGTTTGAATTATAAATGAGAATATTTTTGAAATTGAATCAACGAGTTTAGACCCATTTTAAAACATTGGTGCTAATTCCTACTTCAACAGATAATTTATAAAAGCAATCTCATGCCACTAGTTATGTGGCCTTGCACAGAAGGCAAGGGCTTTTCTATTATTACACAGCAGCTTTCGTTGGGCCAACACTTAACAAAGAGCGGTGCCATCATTGAATAATGCTAAAACAAAGTGACCTTCATAGTCAACTAAAAAGAATTATACAAATATATATCACTTAAAAAACAAAATGACAAATTTTGACTCCACTTTCTTAACTGCAAATTTTACAAAGTTTAGTAAAAAGTAAGAACTAACTTTTTTTTTTTTTTAACTTTTCACCATCTTCTAAAAATTACTTTCAATAAAAATGTAAGATTTTATGTTTTCCTTATAATAAAATATTTATTGGATGAAAGAAAATTTTTTTTACTGAACATTATCTTTCTTAATGCTGCATTTAATACGAGGACAATGAGGCAAAAAGTTACAACCATAAGTGCTAACTATGTTACGTAAATTTGAAATTGAAGGATAAGTATTAATCAGTATAACGTTTACCATCAAAATGATAGTAAGCGCTACCTTAGGGGCACATAAAAGGGTATAAATTTTACACTTTGTTTACCCTCCTTATCACTCATAGAAGTTTATAAATATTAAAATTAATTACCATTAAACTGATTTTTATTGTTACAATGGTTTATTTTATTAAATTATAATTTATTCAATATTCCATAATTATTAAAATTACTTATTTATAAAAATATTTTATTAAAGTTAATTACTATTCAAATAATAATTTATTACTAAAATAAATAATAATTTAATGTTAAAAGTATCTATTAAAATTATAATTTATTATTTAAGTAGAGAAAACAATTAAAAATTCAGAAAAACTAAAATTAACTTAATTACCATTACAAAGTAATTTATTATGAAAAAATTTTAATGAGTGAGTATTATACAAAAGTTATATATTATTCTCAATCTAAACATAATTAAATTATACAAATAAATTGTTCAAATAATAATAGAAATTTAAAGCTTATTTTCATTTTCCAAATATAATTAATAATGATACAGTACGAAATTAACTTTAGTTATGTAAAACTTACTCTTGTAATATTTTACTCTTATAATGACCGATTAAATCTAGAATTTACTTTTCAGATATCACCATTCGAGTCTTTTCAGGATCACTTGAAAGTTTATCCAATCGTTAATTTCAACATTTCAGAGATTAATCAAGGTGCACGTAAAATGACTTGTGCATTTCGAATTAAAATAAATAAATAAATAAAAATAAAAAAAGACAAAAATATTTCCAAAATTGAAAATTGTTGTTCTTTGGTTTCCAACTTGAATAAATGAATGTTATTTCACTAGTTTTAAAATGTGAGGCACGAATTAAATTAAATTCAATAGATTTTTTTTTCTAACTTTAATCTAAATAACAAAAGAATTGAGTTTTGACTTTTAAACTAAAAAAATTTATGTGTTTTTAATTAAACTCTCAAAAAAATAAAAATATAATTAACCTAAATCTTTTATCTCACGGGTAGCATGGCTACCAATTATACTAATTTATAATATTATATAAGTAAAAAAAACGTATTTGGTAAGATCTCAAATTTGTGAAAATTTTCATTTTCTTCCATTGATACTCCTCAACTTCCCATAACTAGCTACCAATTTTTATAGAAATCGAAAGAATTTTTTAATAACAACCAGTTAATTAAGTAAATTTAACTTTACAATTTTTAATACTACTAAGATGCCCTTTTAAACACCCACTACCTTCATCTTTTTTTTCCTTTTTTATGTGCCACTTAAATACAAATTATATATTTAAATTCCATTTAAAAAAAACATTTAATATTTTATTGCAGCAAAAGATATTCCCAATTTTTTTGTACCCATTGTATGCTCAACACAAGATCTATTTTAGCCAATGACATTCTTAGGCTTTGGATTTTAATTGAGACAGATTGGTACTGCTCCTTACAGACCAACTTTTTGCCATTGGCAACCTAGACTTCAAATGCTGGCAACTTCATACTCCCAACAATTGTTGAATTGATGAAGTTATGAGTCGAACCATTATCTATCAAGATTTTGACCTTTTAGTTAACAACCCATGCAAAAATCCTCATTGTCTTATGCTTGTTGGCACCAACCAAGGCATGGAACTTCTAGATTGTATTCTTGATCTGTGGGCTCTTCATATTCATTTTCTTCCTGATATAAGTCTCTATCGGATAAATCTCATACATCTTCAATAAGAAAGACTTGGGTAACCTTGCACTTGTGTCTCAGAACAAATTTTCGTTGCAATTAAAACGGTGTTCTTTTTCTCGTTTCTTTTTTATTTCATCTAATGACAGTCTCCTTACTCCCGGAGGTAAGGGCTTTTTGTCCCAACTATTGTTTGTTTTGAACCTTGTTGACTATTTGGAAGCAACAAGACGATTAGTGAATGCTGTCATGCTCTTTTTGTGCAATACAAATAATAATTTTTCATCCTTCAAACTTGCATAGTCCACTGCTTACTTTACTGTGCGTGGCATGAATATCCCAACATCGAGAGCAATTTCTTATTTGAGGCTATCCAAAAAAGCCCAACAAGGGCTCTTTTTAGCGAAGTTTTGACACGAGTAGCAAGCCTTTCAAAGGTTGTTTGATAATCCCATAATGTCCTAGTTCGCTTCATCTTTGATAGTGCCTTGTGATGGTCTTTAAATTCATTAGATCCAAATCAATTAAGTATCTCAGATTTAAAGTATTTCCAGTGCAATTCGTGTCGTTGACTCTTATAAATCTTTGACACCCACTTCCACCACTGGTTGGTCTTTCCCACAAGGAAGAATGCAGCATAATCAACCTTCCCTTCTCGTGGCCTTCATTGGCATTTGAACAATGATTTTTCTTGGTTTATCCAACTGACAGGGTCGTCCTTACTAAAAAAAAAACCTTAAATTGGGTTTAGGGATGCTGCATTATTACTATTATCGTGGTCGCAATTCTACTTATCATTCTGATTGCTGCTCTTGCTATGTTTCAACATTAACATCTATGGATCTAAAAATGTCTGAACTAGTTCCTTGAACAGAAGGGTGTGTGCTTCAACTAGTACTTCTCCTTTGTCGCTTACCAATAGTCTACAGTAACTCTTCTATGTAAATAAAATGCTCACTGTTTTGGTTGGGGACATCCATAATAGAATTTTTCAATTATTTAATGCGTTCTTTATATGTTATCTGAATATTCTACAACAACGGGCTTCCACAGTATGTTATGTGGACACTCACAATGAAAACAACAATGATAGAAGCCTAGGTTATGGTTTGCTAAGCTAGGTTTATTTTTGAATAGACAAATGTGCAAACATAATTTTGCACGAAAGTTTATTTTTATTTCATTAAAATTAAATGGTTTATACAACTACTATGTCTTATAAAAGGCAGAATGGCTCACCCAAAATGTCCCTAACTACTCTTTAGACATGGTTAACTGTTAAAAACTACTATTGGAAGTTACATAATTGCTTACATATAAAATTCTATCTATCTACCTATACAACTGTTAACTGTTCCTATCTGCTATCATGCATTGGCAACAACTGTCTTATCTAACTGATGTTTGGATAAACCTAACTACGTGTCAACTGTTATTATGCTGGCTCATTCTGATTAGCATTGTATAATGCTATTGTTGGCTATGTTGTGTTGCTGGTATTGCCTTAGCTACTTGTCCATTAATGCTTTGTTTGAGTGCACATGAAGTCTAAAGCAATGTTGAGCTGTTTTTGCCTGGCATATCCATGGCAATTATGACTTGTTGTTGTAGCCTACAAGCTTGCTTCCTTGTTACTTGCTGGGTAAGTTAACCTGAAGGGTAGTTAGGGACGATTCGGGTGGGAAATTTCTATCTTTTATAAGACTTAACGGTTATATAAACCATTTAATTTTAAGGAAATAAGATTTAACTCTCTCGTAGAATTATGTTTGTCCGATTGTCTGTTCAAAAATAGACGTGGTTTAGCCAATCATAACTAAGGCTTTCATCATTTGTGCTTTCATTGAGAGTGTCCACTCAAAACTTTGTGGAAGCCTGCATTCAATGGAGAATTTTCAAATGAAGAATAAAGAATAGACTAATTAATTGGAAACTTCCATTGTAGAAGTCTCCGACAAAACAACGATCGTTTTGCTTGCATAAAAGAGTTGTTGTAAATTATATTAAATCCATCAACAATTATGGTGAGCAACATAGGAAAAGTGCTAGTCAAAGCACGCATCATTCTGTTCAAAGAACCAATTCAGAATCTGCAAGATCCATAGACATTAATGCTAATGAATAGTAAGGAAACAATTAGAACGACGACCAGAACCATAACCACGACAGTGGCAGCAACGTAGCATCCCTAAACCTAAGTTGAGCTTCATTCTTTTCAGTGGGGACAACCCTATCACTTGGATCAATTAAGCGAAATAGTTCTTCAAATACCAACAAATTCCACAAGAATAAAAGGTTGATTATGTTGCCTTCTTCCTAAAAGGAGAGGCTAACCAATGGTGGTAGTGGTTATCAAAGGTTTACAAGAGTTAAAAATGCGAGCTGCATTGAAAGGACTTTAAATCTGAGATATTTAACTAATTTGGACCTATTGAATCTGAAGATTGTAATAAGGCATTATCAAAGATCAAACAAATTAGCACATTACGAAATTATAAAATAGCCTTTGAAAAACCTACAACCCATGTCAAAGGTTAATCGAAAGAAGCCCTAGTCAGGTCATTTTTGGGCACCCTCAAACTATAGATTACTGTAGAAATTAAGATATTTCGGCCATGCAAAATAAGGAAAACAATGGAGTATATAAAGTTGAAAGTGAATAGTCATTTTTGCTACGCGAAACGAGTATGGTAGGATTCACTAGTGACATGTTCTTTTTAAACAATCGATGAGGTTTGAACCAAGCAACAATAGGGATAAGAAACCCTTGCCTCTAGGAGTCAAAAGGCTTTTATGGGATGAAATGCAAAAGAAATGAGAGAAACGACTCTATTTCAATTGCGACAAGAAGTTCATTCTAGGACAGAAATGTAAGATTACTCAAACCTTTCTTATTAAAGATGCACAAGGCTCATTCAATTGAGACTCATATCGACAAGACAATAGATATGAAGATCCTACTGATCAAGAGTGTGATTTAGAAATTTTCATCCATGCCCTGGCCCATGCCAACAAGCCTGAGATAATGAGGATTGTTGCATGGGTCAAGAACCAGCAAGTCATAATCATGATAGATAGTGGTTTGACGCATAATTTGATCAATTAAGCCATTGTTAAAAGTTTAAATTTGCCAGTAATAGCAATCAAACCAATTGAAGATTGGGTTGTTAGTGACAAAAAGCTGATATGTCCCAATTAAAATCAAAAGCCAAGAGTGAATGTGGATTTTTACTCCTTACCGCTTGCTAAAATAAACCTTGTATTAGGTGTACAATGGCTCCAAATTTTAGAAATATTGTCTGCAATTATGAGAGGTTAACTATGGAGTTTCAATAGAAGAGCCAGTATTTCAAATTAGTTATACAACCACTATCCAGCAGCAAAGGACTAGAGATTAACTCCTTCCAAAAGTTATATCAATCAAAAACTGACTATAAGGCAATTCAGATTGTAATGCAATCACACACATGGAGATTTCAACGAGAATGGCAAGTTTACATGAACTGCCCTAAGTCATTTAATAGTTATTACATGAATATCGTACTGTTTTAGAAGAGCATAAGGCATTGCCTCCCAAAAGTCAATTCGATCATAAGATAAACTTGAAGAATGATGGCCAAGTTGTCAATGTGGCCCCTTATAGGTATGCTTATTCTAAAAAATGATGATTGAAAAGCAAGGCGGTAAGACGTTGAACAATGAATTGATAACACCTAGCAGTGGCCCATTTCGTCACCCATGTTGTCAGGGAAGAAGAAGAATAGATCATAACACTTCTGCATAGATTATCGAGGGCTTACTGAAGCCACAATCAAGGACAAATTTCTAATCCCCACCATCAATGACATGTTATATGAACTCCGGAATCAACCATTTTCACAAAACTAGACTCAAGATATCACCAGATTTGTTTGCGGGATTTAGACATTCATAAGACTGCCTTCCATACGCATAGTAGACCTCATGAATACTTAGTGATGCCCTTTGGCCTATGCAATGCCCTAGCAGCATTCCAGGTAGCCATGAATGAGATTTTTAAGCGTTTTCTGTGGAAATTTGTCTTAGTTTTTTTTTCGATGACATCCTTGTCTACTCAAAGAACCAAAATGATCATCTGTACCATTTGAGACAAGTCCTTGAAATTTTGGTGTCGCTCAAGAGGAAGTGGAGTACTTGGTCATGTAATCACAAGTAAAGGCGTTAAGGTTGATCAACAAAAAATAAAGGCAATGCAAAATTAGTCAGTGCCTAAAAACATCGTAGAATTGCATGGTTTCTTGAGTCTCACTGGCAACTACAGCAAGTTTGTGGAACATTATTGCTTAATTGCAAGAGCACTGACCAATATGTTGAAGAAAAGAAAGTTTCAATGGACAACAGAACGAATTGAGGCATTTGACACTAAGACTTGTAATGGCCACAAAACTAGTGTTTGTCGTGTCAGATTTTCAAGAACAATTTGAGGTCCACAGCAAAGCTAGTAATATTGAAATTGGTGCAGTCCTGTCACAGAAGGGCCGTCCAATAGCATATCTCAGTAAGGCATTGGGACATTCAAGAAGAATTGGAGTGTCTATACAGGGAACTACTTACCGTTGTGGAGGGAGTTTGACTTTGGAGGCCGTACCTGCTTGGCAGAAATTTCTAATTATGACAAATCAACATCTCCTGAAGCACATGTTAGCGCAAAGGATTATCGTACTTGAGAAACAAAAATGGGTTACCAAACTGATAGGGTTCAAGTATGGATTACTCTATAAACCAGGCCATGACCATAAAGTTACAGATGCATTATTAAGGCGTGAAGACTACCCCTTGCTAACAGCCATAACAGGACTTACTTGGTCTATATGGCAAACGATCTGAGATTCCACAGCCACCGACATCCACCACGCAAAATTTAAGCAGAAGATTGAAGCAAACATTCCATATGTCTCAAACTATAGAATCAGGGATAACATGATCTTGTTTAAAAGAAGAGTCTACGCACCAGTTGTGGGGAATTTGACAGAAAAAATGCTTAGGCAATACCATGATTCTCGAGAGGCAGGCCATTCTAGATTTTACCACACTTAGGAAAGGATGATGTAATCCTTTCATTAGGAAGGGATGAAGACTGATGCCAAGAAACATGTAGCCAAATGTGACACATACCAACGTGCCAAGAGTGATGCAAGAAAGCCCAATATGCTTTTGTAGCCTCTACATATACCAGACAAAGTATGAGAAGACATAACTATGGACTTCATCAAAGAACTACCCAATTCCAGTGGGTATAAAACCATCATGGTAATAGTGGATAAACTCACCAAGTATGCACACTTCCTTCGTCTAATTCATTCACCCATTCACAACAAAGACAATTGCTTAGTTGTTCATTGACAATGTTGTCAAAGTTCATGGGATTCTTTGGTCAATAATCACAGAACATGACAAAATTTTTCGAAGCCATTTTTGAAAACAATTCTTTCGTCTATAAAGGGATTGGATTTATATTAAAATCAGGCCTTGCAGACAGAAGACCATGACCTTTAAAGCACAATATAAACTTGGTTATCACTCTACGGGCCTTCTTATTTTAAAGAAAAATGGACCAGTAGCATATAAACTAGCACTGCTATTAGCTGCAGTCATTCATCCAGTCCTCCATATTTCCCTTCTAAAGTGAAAAGTGGAAGATTCTAGTCTAATTGTACATGACTTCTCGGATTTGATGATGATACTAATTTGATCATTAAGTTAGTGATGAAGATAAGAATAAAGTTTGTGAAGCCCTTGTTTAGTGGGAATTATTACCACCAGAAGAAACAACTTAGGAGAAAGTTGATTACTTGAAGCAACAATTCCCTAAATTACACCTTGAGATAAGGTTTTTGTAAAAGGGAGGAGGACTGTTAGGGACTCGACCAACTAACCTACCCAGCAAGCAGCAAAGAAGTATACTAGTAGACCACAGCAACAAACCATGACCAGCACTGATAGCATCGAGGTTTCCCATAGACATGCCAGCCAAGAACTAGCTAACATTGCCTCCGAATTCATGTGCACTAAGATACAACATCAAGAGATAAGTAGGCAAGACAAGGCCACCAACATAGTACAGCCAACAATAGCAGTAGACAATACCTATCAGAATTATCAAATGCAGCAACAACTGACAAAGTAGTTCGACTTATCTGAACAGTAGTTGGAACAATAGTTAGGCAACGCATTTGTTACCAATTCATAGCAGAAATTGAGGGCAATTAGCAGTTGCATAGGTAGATAGCTAGAATTGTCTATAGGCAAAATTTAGGCAACAGTTATTGGTAGTTAGTCATGTCTAAAAGGTAGTTAGAGATAATTTGAATGGGCAAGTTACATCTTTTATAAGACATACTATTTGTACAACAATTCAAGTTTAACGAAATAATTTAACTTTCTCGTAGACTTGTATTTGCACAATTGTCTACTCAAAAATACACTTGGCTTAGCTAGCCTAACTAAGGCTTCCATCACAAAGGCACAGGACACAACCAACCTTTACAAATGTATTCATCTCCTCCCTTCCCATCCTTAATTAAGAGACTTATCAAATATGTTATGTCTTGGAGTTTCAGTGTGAAAAAAGTAAAAAAAA
>QLOD02150712.1:20975-34828 GCA_003260245.2 Sideroxylon spinosum
AAAAAAAAAAAAAAAAGTCATTTTCAATCCCTCTCCCTTCCATTTTAATATTTTTGCCTTAAGAAATTCACATCCTATGCAACACTAGAGAATGGAGCAAGAAATGGCATTGGACTCATTCCATCCCTTTCAACCCCCTATCCTCCTCCACAAATGCTATAAACAAGCTCAATTGTTAATTCAATGCTATAAAAACCACCTATATTAAATTTATATTCCTTGGATGGCACCCTTAAATATTCCCTACCACAAATAAATAAATAAATAATGAAAAAATATCCCATAGGTAATCAAAGGTTTCACCCTCTCAACTGACAAAAAAATACTCACCAGTATTATACCAACCACTAGTTTCAGAATGTAGACAGATTAAAAAAATAAGGTTGTTTCAGCCCTAATAAATGGTCCTTTTCTTTTTCTCTTTCCCTTTCCACATCAAAAGAATATATTTATTTATAACACTAAAATAATTTTTTTTTTCTCTCCTTATCTCTCTCTCAATCCCATTCAACCCCCTACCCTCCTCTACAAATGCTACAAACAAGCTTGATTCTCACTTGTATTATACCCACCATTGGCCTCAAAATCCAAATAGATTTAAAAAATAAGAGAGTTTCAGCAGTAGTAAATACTTCCTTTCTTTTCCTCTTTCCTTTCCACAACAAAATAATATATTTATTTATAGCACTAAAATAATGTATTTTTTTCTCCCGTATCTCTTTCTCTCCTTCATTCTAATCTTATGTGGCATGCCTATTTAATCTTTATTCTATTTTTCCTTTTTTCTTTAAATATTTTTTGAATTATTTTTGAAATTTTTTTCATTCCCTCTTATTATCTTTTCTTTTTTCATTCACAAAATCTTTATCTCTTTGTCCCACATTACTAAAACATTACAATTTTTTTTTTTTTTGGTGGCACATAAAACCAATACAGTTATGGCATTTAATTTTAATAGATGTAAATAAACTCACGAGTTTAAAAAAGAGACTTACTTGCTTAGGTTCAAAAAAGGGACTCACTTGCTTAAAAATTCATTATGAATAAATTCATGGGTTCTAAAAATAAGACCAACTTGCTTATAAATTCAATATAATTGTTAAATTTATATATATCAAATATATTAGAATTAAATTAAAATATACAAACAAAAAATACTTAAAGAATAATTAAGTTATTTTTCTCATAACAATTTATAGTATTTTTATTCCTATAAATCTACATTATCTATACGTACTTATATCCAAATTGTGTAATCTTTTTTTTATTTTTCTCATTAAACCAAATCATATGTATACTCCATATTTATCAATTCTGCTTTTCATTTTTTTTAAAAAGTTTGAATTAAAAATTCTATGTCTTTTATTGTTTGATAATATTCTCTTTTTACTTTCTCTCATCCCATGTTAGTATGTGACCAACTATATATTTTTTTTGGTCAGTATAACCATTAGAATTGTATTATGTGATTATAAGCTTCTGTTTGGTAACATTTTTGTTTTCTATTTTTCTATTTATAATTTTTAAAGTTTTGTAAACTAGCAATTAAAATATGTTTATTAAATCTATTTATACTTTTTTTTTGTTTTTTGACTTAAAACAGAAAAATGTACATATGGAAAAAGTGTTTTGATTTTTATTTTTCATGTTACAAACATTTCATCAATTTTAATACTTTATCTATTTTTATTACAATATATTAAAATGATTTTTTTATTCAAATATTTTATTAAACTAAAATTATTTTTAATAAATAATATAATTAAATTAAATGTATTAAATGAATTATTTAATCAATACGCAAAAAATTTTATAAATTTTTTTAAATAAAAATTCAATTTTAATTATTTAATTAAATTAATTTGAAATATATATTATTAAATTAATAAATAATAAAATAAATATAAATAAATTAATTTAATTAATAAAAATATATTTAATTAAACTACTTTGAGTAAATAACAGAATTAAATAATTATTTAATTTAATTTAAATTTAATATTTGATTTAAAATTTATTTAATATTAAATTTGTTTTTAATAAATATCATAATTAAATTAGCCAAATTCAATTTAATTTAATTTTTAATTTAAAATGAAGTATATTTTATTAAATTATTCTTAATAAATAGTTTAATTAAATTAAATTTAAAAAATTAAATTAATTTGTTTATTTAATATGAAACGGATTTTATAAATTATTTTTAATAAATTTCATTATGAAATTATATAAATTATTATGAACTACCTTTTATTCAAATTTTTAATAAATAATATAATTAAATTATAATTTAATATATTTTGGATCTATTTAATTAACTAATTTTTAATAAATAATTTAATCGATTAATTTAATTTAATTAATAATTCATTAAGTTAAATTAATTTAAAATGTATCTTACTAAATTCATTTAATTTTTCAAAATTAAATATTTTATGAAAATAAAGATTTAGTAATTATAAACAAAATTGTATTGCAGATGCAATTCGATTTTTGTTTTAAAAAAACAAACAATAAAAATTAAAAATTAAAAAATATAAACAAAAAAAACGTCAATTTTAGCAAACGACTACTAAATAATGTGAAGTGAGTTAATGAATTTTCTAAATAGACCCATACGCCTATTGATTCAATATTATTGTAAAATTTACATCTTTCAAACATATTTGAAAATAAATTTAAGAACACAAAAAAATATTTAAATAATAACTAGGAATGAAAAATAATTAAATATTAATTAAATTTAGCTCCTCCCATAATAATAACTTTTAGTATATTTTAAATTTAAAATACAAAGAAAAAATACCGAACACTAATTAAGCTTAAAAGAGACTAAATTTAATTAGGTAACTTATTTTTTTTAAGCTAAATATTAAAATTAAAATTGTCATGTTGACCATTATTAACCAATATTTGAGCTATTTTTATAAAGTAAAACATACAATTAATAAAAAAATATTTTTAATTTGAGTTATTTTTATAAAATCAATCAAAAATTTATTTTACTACAATTAAAATTAATAGTATTTCTAACTCAAGATAGTTTTACAAATAATTTAAGAATTAAGAAAACAAAAAATGTACATTTATTAAAATTAAAAACAGTTTAAAATAAAATTAAAAAAAACCAATCAATTAGGTAAACTTGTGATTTAATATATAATTTAGAGTTAATAAAATGTTTAGGTTTGGGTCATATTAAGATTTAATAAAACATAAACTTTTAACATTCATATAAAAACCCAACTTTCATAAACTCTATTAGTTCACTAACATTAACACAAATAAAAAATATAAATATAAAAAAACTCAATAATTATTTTATGAAATTATACAACCTTATTAAAGTATTTTATAATATATTTAAAAATTATGTTTTGTTCATAAAAATATTATACAATTCCATGCTATATATATTTATGCATTTGGTTTGGTGTTCTACCGTTTCAGTCACCGTTTCTCTGCTATAAAACAAGTCCAACTCTGTCCGTTTTGATAAATGAATTTATTTTATAGAGTTTTTGTTAAACCTCTCCACAAGAAGCATCTTCAGATGCCGGTAAAAAGCATCAGCGTATAAATACAATCAACTGTTTATGTTTTCTTTTAATATATATATATATATATATAAATACCAACAGTTAGTCAAAGGTCGGCGCGCTTTAAGTAGACCAACACACCAATGCCGGCCACAGCCACTGCCCCAGCCAAAATCCCCGCACGGACAGTTAGCCACCCAGTTTTCTTGGTGGTTTTTGTACACGTTTCTGCTCCTGTCTTTTGTTGACTTAAATCAGAAAAATCCAAATGCAATCTCAAAACCTGCAAAACGGTACAAGCCATTACAACAACAATGAGAAAGTGCACAAAAGTTCAACGGTTATTTGGAGAAAATTGGAAGAAAGTTTCCAAAATAGAATGCTCTCAAAATGGAGCATTAAGAATGAAGACGGAGGGAAGCTTTTTTTGTTCTTTATCAAAGTGCAGATTGTATAATTTACTAAATAACTGAATCACCCCCGTTTCAGGTATCTTTGCTGAATGTTTTATTTTTATTTTTTTTTGCCGTTAATAGGTTAAAATTTTGAGAAAAAACTATCCAAGAAAAAATATTTAGCAAAATACTGTTAAAATTATAGCTCACACTCATTACAATCAAAGACTGAAAAGAGGGCAAACGCCAGAGTGAAGTAAGTGAGAGAGAGCATCTGCGGTTCAAATTCACATTAGTTCGCGGGAACTCAAAGAAGGTTGAAGGTGTGGAGGGCAAGTGTTACAAGACACTGCAATAATTTCGTCACTTCACGAAAAGAGCAAAAACTGCTCCCAAGAACATTGGCCTATAAAATTGCGTTTTGAAAGCTCAATTTATCTAGGATTTCGTGGCTTAAATATTTAGGAGTACTGTATATCTATAATAAGTTCAGAATAGAAAACTAAGAACAAAGTGAGAGAGTTGTCTAAAGCTTTCTCCAAGCTTCTTTCATCTCCGCGTAGTCTTCTTACTCAACTATTGAAGCTTTCATGGTAAAAACCCAATCTTACTATATCCATGGAAGTATGCATACTGCTAAACTACATCTATCTTATGTTCTTCATTATGATTGTCTTCTTAATTTCTCGTTTTGCTTATATTCGCTAGTGTATGTTGCATGATCCGTTATTCCGCACAACACATTCTGTTAATAAAAACACATTTTGAAATTACAATTTCATAGACATATGAATCTACTTTTCTCCCCAAAAAATCCCATTGAGAAAAAAGCATTTTAAAATTGTGTTCCCTCTCTCTCTTTAAATATATACATACACACCGAACTCCATCTCTGCCATTTCTGTGTGCTTGTCGGAATTCAAGAAGCAAGCTCTCATCTCCACACCTAGGGTAGATACACAGATTTTGCCCTGAACTCTTCTCTCTCTATCTGATGTTATTATAGATATATGTATCTTTACATGGCTGCGTTTGGAACCTAAAAAAAAAAACCAAAAAAATTCAAAAATTTTCCGAAATTAAACTCCAAAAATTTAAACTTTTTTGAAAAAAATTTCAAAATCCGTTGAAATGGTCCAAAATATGACGTTCCAACAGTTTTACCAGAATTTTTTTACGAATTGTACTGATATTTGTATCAAACAATTTCACAAAACTCCAAAACTTTTTAAAATTCTTCACTAAAATTATACCAAGTGTCACTTTATATAATTTTTAACAACTTTATATCAAATCAATCATAAATATTTAACTATTATTTCAAAACAACTTTTTACACTCCACACACCAAAAATTTACACTTGTTTTTTTTTTTTTTTTTGAATTTTTTTGATTTTTTTTATGCTCCAAACGCAGCCTATATATGACGGTAGTAGAAGTTGTAAGTCTTGAATATGAGATATAGGTTCATTTTTACTTTTCTATTTTTCCTACCTGGGTTGCGTGGTCCCCCAGCGGCTCTCTCTCTCTCTATAAATTTTGGGGATTTCTGTGGGGAATCTGATGATGGGGAGGGTTTTAATTAAAAAACTGGAGACCGTGGAGACGTACTTTTATATTGCATTTTTCTAATAGAATCTTTTGGGAAGAACTTTCAGGATCATAGTGCATTGTTAGGGACAATGAAAACACAATCTGAAAATGCATTTTCAATAACAATATTTTGTCAAATATTTTTCTCCTGGACAGCTTTCTCTCAATTTTTTACCCCCCCAAGAAAAAATCCATTTTTGCGACATGGATTTGTTGAAAGGAAAATAAAATAAATAAACATATTTAATTTCGTAAAATCACATATCAAATTAAAAATTTTGCAAATATCTATTCATTTTATCCTTAGATTTCTGTGCCAACCAAAAAATAAATAAAATAAATTTTCTTTTCACTTCATTTTTATTTCCCATATTTTCGCTCGTTTTTCCCTTTATCTCCAAATCAAGACATAGCAAAGATATATCCCAAGCAATTAAATCCTAGTTCTACTGAGCCCATGTTCTCTAACATAGACTACTGCTGCTTTGTTAAGGGGATTCGAGTAGCAGGATTTGAACTTCTAATCCCATAGGCCCTGTCAATACCCTGTTTGGTGCACAAATAGTCGAACTGGACTATTCATCCCCCCCAAATAGATGAGCGGTAGTCTATATCCCCAGGAATCTGGATTACTTTTGACCCCAAACTCAAAGGTTAAAAATTTCTCCTCTATACTCCCATGTCTCATCTCATCCCAACCATACAGTATGACTAATCCCATCTCCTAATTTAATTACATGCTATTATACAATCCCACCTCCCATCCCATGGTATCAGTTATATCCTCTAATCCCACTGAAGCAAAAAACATGACCCATGAGAATAATTAAATGCACGAGCTATTGTAAAATAAACCCTTGACATGTATATTCTACAAAATTCAAATTCAGACCATTAGTTTTTTTTGAATTGTAGAGGCCTAAAAAGTCCATTATATATATTCAAAACCTATTGAAATAAAGCCCATCATATATGTAGTGCAAGTGCACCTAATTCAACCTTGTCACGGTGCTAAATGGTCTGGTAAACAATTTATGGGTTAAAAACAGTAAAATCATCAACAGATAAGATGTTAACTATTAATATTTCGACTCTTCAAAATTATATTAACTGAGAGTGTATTTGGATTGAGGATTTGTAAAAGGGAAAGTAAGGGGTTTCAAAATTACCTGTCTTGTTTGTTTGAAACATGCGGGGAGAAAGCATGGGTTTGATAAATAATTATTAACATAAAAAAATAGTTATTGATAAAGGCCTTTAATCTCATTATATTTCCTAACCCAACTAAAAATAAGAACTTGTATTTAGGATTTCATAAAGCCATTTCCATTTCCCTTTGCATTTATTTTCCCTTTGCTAAATCCCTGATCCAAACACCTCTAAGAGCATTACCTTTAGCCCCACGGATCTGGCATGGCTAACAGCACCGATAAGATCACCATCCGTAGTAAGAAGAACCTTGTCACCTTCATCGTCTTCATACTAGAAAACCACAACAGAGATCAGTAAATTTTATTACTACTCAGAAAATGCATCACGTCTGTAAACCTTGAGCACTCACCAAAAGTTGAGGGTGGTCATGATCAGTAACAGCACCTATCCTTTGTATAATAGCAGAAACAAGTTCGTCTAAGCTCTCAGTGCCTGACAGAAGTACAAATAAAATCAAATGTTAATTTTGGCTACACATATCATTAGAAGTTATTATGCCAGATAGATAGATAGAAAGATAGATAGATATATATATATAGAGAGAGAGAGAGAGAGAGAGAGAAGGGTTCACAAGAAAAAATAAAAGCAGCTTGTGAAAGAGAATTATTTCCCCCACCATAACAGTAACTCCAGCAATAATTAATCATAGCCACAAACAATATCATTCCAGATCCATTATGGTACCACATTTAGAAGAACAAACGCAACACAATCTCCCACCAATTATATCAATGCCCAACATACTAAACCATCAGTAACACCACAAATACGGTAGCATTATGTAACCAATGAAAAAAATAGAAAAAATCACCAGCAAATAGCTGCAAACTTTTATACCCAGCATATCTGCCACTTTAATTTTATAGACCGACCAACACCAATCCTCCTGCTGCCATCTGGTGTGTCAATGACCAGAGTCCGAACACCACTATATATTCCATCACAACAATTATCACACCACTATCGTCACTATTTGCACAATTAGTTTGCTTCCCGCCACTGCCCCCAGAAAATAAAAACGAGCGAGGGGATTGAAAGAACATGTTGCAGCAATTCTAAACATGGTTCTGTTGATAATAAAGATACTTCTCTTCACACTACTGCTAAGCGGCACAACAGGGACAGACTGCTTGAAACAAATACATACCAAAGTATAAGCGGTGTACACGATGCTTCCGGTCCTCAAACTTGAAGGCAAATGAATTCCCAAGACCAAGAGATGGGTATGCAGACTTCCCATGATCCGTCCCATCTGATGTGTTCATTGCAGAAATAGACATCTCACTGCAAGAACCATGTGGGTAGTTGACAGATTAAATAGTCACCAGAATAAGATATTTAATACACCAAAAATGATACCTCTGGTTGTCGTCATCAGGCGGCTCTAAGGAAAGTGCTGAATCCCAGAACTTTTGCATCACTGTGTTTGCCGCATCATTGACAGCTCCAGAGCTACCCTCAACCTTTTAAAATTTAAATAAATAAATCAGAAACTCAGTTCTTTTTTATTTAATGTATCAGATATTTAAACCCCCCCCCCCCCAAAAAAAAGGACAAAAATTTCATTTTGATGGGTTGTTTTGGCTAGCACGGAACTGGAAACATAATGTTTCAAAAAAATGTCAAAAGTAGCTTGAAAAATAAGAGAACATATATAAATGTCTAGAAGTGTAAACTAAAATATGTCTAAATGTCTGAGGACATAGTTATAAATTAACTAAACGACTAAATATTTTGGTACATTATAAATATCTAAATGTATAAGAACATAGTAATAACTTAACTAAATATTCTGGTACATAATGCTCTATTTTGGTGTGTGTTTCAATAAAAGCATACAAATTATTATTGTAATGGTGTCTCGTTTTGGTCTCTTTGCAAATAGAAATTTTTTTGACCTATATCCTGGAAAGAAACGATGTTTTGTCCCTAGCATATACACAACCCATGACATAAGCACTTTCTTTACATGCAAGGAGACGTGCCATTGTCAACACACATGTAAAAAAAGTGAGAACTTCTCCACTGTACCCTGTGATTAAGAATTGCAGTCAACTAGTTTGGGAAGGATGGCTTGTTAGATTTTAGTCGGGAAGAGAATGGAATCCTTTATTAATTGGCATCTCGTTTAATAAATGATCAATTGAGAACTTCAAGAGTGAATTGAGGTTGAAAAGTTCTGGACTATTATACTCGTGCTTATTTCTATTACCCGGCTTGTGGGTACTTCTATTAGTATGTTGATTTGTAAGAACTATTTGATGACTATCCCATATAATTAGTTAAGTATTTGTTTGGATAGTACGTTTTTTTATGTATATGGGATGTTACAATGGCTATGTAACCCTATAAATTATATTTAATCTATATATTGCACCTTGCATTTCACTTATGTCATACAATTGACTTGACTATCAGACTTAGATTTAATAAGAAATCCAAATATCCTTATAATTAGTTCATGCCCAAGTTGGTGAAATTCGGGTTGTTATATCTAGGAATCAAAGCCAAAATCCAATCGGAAATGTGAGCCATGCAAGGGCGCATGCACAAAAGAGGGGGAGATGTGTTGAACTGGCAATAATGTGTCGATGAGAGACAAAGAGGCATAGCAAAGCACTCATGTCCCACATTGCATGGGTAGAGGAAGTGCTATATATTAAATATTCAATATCTCCCAAGTACAACGCGTTTTAAAGTCATGAGTTATATTCCTCCGACTGCTAATTTGGCAAGACGTACCCGTGTTGACACAATATGATCTTGGTGGAGGTATGAGATCTGAGTCCGATATGCCTAATTTATCTTAGATACAGTTGTGTTACCGCAAAATTCAGATATACCCCTTTTTGTTGTCTCCCACTACTGAAACTTGAAAACTCAAAGGAAGACGATGAGAAAAGAAGGTGCAGCTAAAAGGAAACCAAAAGCATTACAGTTGGATGATTGGGATCTTCTTAAGTGGGTCTGTGCAAGTTTAATTACAAATTATGTAGTGTTGTGACTATTATGACCCTAATAAATGGAGGAGGCCAAGGCATGGGAAATAGGTTACTATGGAAGAAGAGAATTGAAGGAAAATTCCTTTTTTGTATATTTCATTGATCACCACAAGGCTATTCATATACACATAACCCTAGCTACAAAATTTAAAAATAATAATAAAAAAAAAAAGGACAGCTAAATTAAATCCTAATCAAATCCTGTAATTATTGGAATTCAAATCCCTTCATTATGGGTGTTAACTCATCAATTTTCCCTAAAACTTAAGTTATTAGGGAATGAGTCCAACAATGTATATCAAGCTAATTCAACACACTCTCTCACGTGCAACCCCAATTTGCACGTGGAGTAGAGACAAACAAACCAAATCAAACAAGGTACAAAATATAGGCAAATAAAGTGCACAACAATAAATGATAAATAACAATATTCGAACCTAAAACCTCTTGAAACCAAAACTCAGATACCATGTTAAGCTATCAATTTTCCCAAAAGCTAAAGCTAATAGGAAATTACCCAACAATGTATATCAAGGTAATTCAACACTCTCTCTCACGTGCAACCCCAATTTACACGTGGAGTAGAGACAAACAAACCAAATCAAACAAGGTACACAATATAGGCAAATAAAGTGTACAACAATAAATGATAAATAACAATATTCGAACCTAAAACCTCTTGAAACCAAAACTCAGATACCATGTTAAGCTATCAATTTTCCCAAAAGCTAAAGCTAATAGGAAATTACCCAACAATGTATTCAAGCTATTTCAACAATGGGAATAAATTTTACAATATTTTCCTACACTCCCACTCAAGCTGGTGGATAGATATTTTCCATTCCCAGCTGGGATATACTTGTTTGAAACATCGTACTGCTCACGCCTTTAGTAAGCACATCTACAAGTTGTTGATCAGTAGACTCATGTGGCGTACAAATCAAGCCATTGTCTAGCTTCTCTTTGATGAAATGTCAACTTGCTTCAATATGTTTGGTTAGATCATGCTGCAAAGGCTTTTGTGCAATGAACCTTCAAATCTCCTAAAATGATTTTTAGCCACAACAATTCACAAATGCCCTGAGCCATTACTCTAAATTCTGCTTCAGCACCTGATCTTGCCACCACATTTTTTCTTAATTTTCGAAGTCACAAGATTCCCACCAAGAAATGTGCAATAACCAAAAGTTGATCTTCCGTCAATCACAAATCCGGCATAGTCTGCATCTGTATATGCTTCAAGTATCAGTCTTATACTCCTTTTGAACAAAAATCCTTTTTCCTAGAGTTCCTTTAAGATACTGTAGTACTCGATTTACAGCTTGCATGCGAACTTCTATGGGATTGCGCATAAACAAACTGATCACACTGACTGCATAAGTTATATCTGGCCTTGTGTGGGAAAGATAAATGAGTCTTCCTACTAGGCATTAATACATCTCCTTGTTCACGGAATCATATTCCTCAGCTTCTCCAAGCTTGTGATTGGCATCCATTGGTGTTCTTGCTAGTTTACATGCCAATTTCCCGTCTCTTTCAGTAGATCCATGACATATTTTTGTTAGGAGAAAAAGATTCCCTGTCTTGAGTGTGCAACTTCAATCCCTAGGAAGTACTTTGGCCTTCTTAATTCTTTGATCTAGGCTTCTTTAGCCAAACATGGTCTTAAGGATTCTCTCTCCTCATCATCCCCAATTACAATTATATCGTCTATATATACTAGTCCCCCTGAGCTTGAGTGCTTGACAAATAATGTATAATCTCCTTGACTTTGTTTGTATCCCATACCTATCATAACTTTTGCAAACCTGCCTAACCACGCCCTTGGAGACTGCTCAAGCTCATACAAAGCTTTCTTCAATCTGCACACTTGATCAATAACCACGTTGCTTACAAATCCAGGTGGGATTTCCATATAAATTTCTTATTCAAAATCTCCACGCAAGAATGTAGTTTTTACATCAAATTGTAGCAACCCCCAATCATAATTCACTACCAAGATAATAGGACTTTGACAGTATTCATTTTGGTCATGGAAGCAAATGTCTCTTGATAGTCCATGGCATACGTCTGAGCATATCCCTTAACTAACCTTGTTTTAGACCTCTATAGTGACCCATCCGCTCGATATTTCACTATATATACCCATCCCCATTTACATCCCACAGGTTTTTTTCCCGCAAGTAGATTCATCGCTCCAATGTTTTGTTCTTTTCTAAAGCTTCCATCTTTGCATTCATAGTTTGCTTCCAATTTTCATTAGATAATGCCTCAAATAATGTGGTAGGAATAGAAATATTGTTTATATTCGTAAAGAAACTTCTATGAGAAGGTGAAAATTTTTCAAGTAACACAACATGAGAGAGCGAACACAAAGGGTTTTTGGTAGATGTCCTCATTCCCTTCCTAATAGCAATAGGAAGATCCTGATCTGAATTACTAAAGAAGTTATTTTCTGACTCAATTTGCAACGGAAAATTAGAAATTGTTACCTCATTTCCAGAAGTCAAGTCAAATTCTTGGATTTGTACAAGTTCAGGGACTGAATATTTCTTCCTCGAGTACACATTAGCAAACTGAGGCAACTGAGCAGGCACAGGTTCAAAGACAGGTTCATTACATGTTACAGAAGCAGATCACTAACAGGAGTAGGATGAACGGGAACATTAGGAGAGACAGGTTTAGATGATGAAGGAACGTCCATAAGAAAGAAATCCTTGTCTTCCATGATTAAATTCTTCCCCTGAAGATAAGAAGTGGAAAAATAGGATCCACTTTCATAAAAGGTGACATCTAAAGAGGTATAAAATTTCTTGGAAGGTGGATGGTAGCACTTGTAACCCTTCTAAGTTGGAGAATATCCTACAAAAACACATTTGGTTGCTCGAGGGTCTAATTTACCCCCGTTTGAACTGTGAACATGGACAAATGACATAGACCCAAATATTTTTGGAAGGAGATGGTTGGAAATACTTTGGATAGAATTTTGAAAGCATTTCCATAGGACTCTGAAAATTCAAGACTTGAGAAAGTAACATGTATATGAGATAGGCAAATGTAAGAACTGTTTCCCCCCAGTAAGACTTAGGCACATTGTTCTGAAATAGGAAAACTCGCGTTGTATCAAGAAGACGACCATTCTTTCTTTCAGCAACTTCATTCCGTTGGAAGCATTTTCAATATCTATTCCCTTACACAGAGAAAGAAATAGGACTTTAAGAATCAAGAATTATGGGTGTCCAAGTCTATGATGATACAGCCAAACCTTTTCTTTATTGGATAAACAATGCTCAGAAAGAAATAATAAGGGTGATTTACTTCTTCTTGTCCTTTGGCGTCTCGAGGTAAGAAAGTCCGTCTCATTCCTTAGCATGTCAAATCTTCTTCCCCAACACGTCCAATCGTCTTCCCCGATTCTTGGCTCTGAAATATACAATAAGTAGGGTGAAATGATGCTGCAACACAAAATCTCAAGCAAGTTTTTATATGGAAATAAGATTAGTGGACAGCTTGGGAACATGAATATTATTTGAGACAAGTGAGTGATTGATTCGAACATCTCCTAGACCTATTACTATGGTTAATGAAACATCCGTTGTGGCAATTTTTCAATTGCTCGGATAAGGGTTATATGTGCTAAAGTTTTGTGAGAAGTGAGTTGTTGTCAGTGGCCTCAGAGCCCATGACCCAAGAAGACATTTAATCTGATGGAAATAAGATTAATCCAATGGAAGCAGGAAGCTTACCTGAATGTACTAAGGAGCAGGTACCTGAGGGTTTTTCAAGAGTTTCTAGTAAAGCTTTTAGCTTCTCGATCTCATCTTGATTAAAATCTACATGCTCCTGAGTCTTTGTCTCACCCTACTGCATTGTCGACATGTTTGCTTGCCCATTGTTTTTCTTCTACCCCCCTTGTTTCTCCACTCTTTACTAAAGGGTTTGCCATGAAATTTCCAACACCTCCCGAGTGTGTCTTGGTTTCTTGCAATAGGTATACCACAAACTACCCTTGTTGTCTCAGTTTGGATTCACTAATAGATCTGCCCTTCAGTTTTCATACGTTTTTGTTTGTTTCAAGCTTGCTTTAAGATTCCCTCCGCTAGCAACCATAG
>QLOD02150713.1:0-15253 GCA_003260245.2 Sideroxylon spinosum
CTCCATGTAGTCTTCTGCCATGCTGTCTATATCATCCAATGATGTAACAACTTTCTAGGACCTTGTCTCATTACAAGCTTTCCAGAAACATATTATAATAAGCGAACGGAGTTAGGTAGCAAAAAGTATGGCCGATTTAAGATTTCAATGACCGCGCGACCATATCGACGACCTCAGGTCTCGAAGTAGTCTTCCTCTATACTGTTTACATCCCCAATTATGTAATAATTTTCCAGGACATTCATCTTATTACAAAATTTTCATAAACATATTATAATAAAAAAACAGAGTTACGCAGCAAAAATTACATCCGATTTAAAATAAAACGATCGCGCGGGTATTACGCCGCCCTTGAGTCTCCACTTAGCCATACACTATGCTAACTGTATCGTCGAACTATGTAATATTTTTCTAGGGCCTTCATCTCATTATAAGCTTTCCAAAAACATATTATAACAAGAAAACAAAGTAACGTAGAAAAAGTTAAGGCCGACTTAAGATTTTAACGACTGCGCGAGGATAATGATGGCCCTAAGTGTCCATGTAGTCTTCTACTATGTTGTCCACATCACCAAATGATGTAACAATTTTCTAGGGCCTTCGTGTCATTACAAGATTTCCAGAAACATTTTATAATAAGCAAACGGAGTTACGTAGCAAAAATTATGGCCGATTTAAGATTCTAACGATCGCGCGGCCATAACGACGACCACAAGTCTCTAAGTAATCTTCTACTATGCTCTTTGTGTCCCCAAATGATGTAATAATTTTCTAGGGTATTCTTCTTATTACAAGCTTTCCGTAAACATATTCTAAAAAAAATAGAGTTACGCAGCAAAAGTTACGTCAAATTTAAAATTTTACAACCGCGCGGGCATAACGACGCCCTTAACTCTCCACTTAGTCATATGCTATATAATCTGTATCATCAAATGATGTAATATTTATCCAAGACCATCATCTCAATACAGGCTTTCCAGAAACATATTATAATAAGAAAATGGAGTAACACCGAAAAAGTTAAGTCCGGTTGAAGATTTAACGATCGAGTGGGGATAACGATGACCCTAGGTCTCCATCTTGTCTTCCGCTATGCTATCTACATAACCCAATGATGTAACGATTTTCTAGGGCCTTCGTGTCATTACAAGATTTCTAGAAACATATTGTAATAAGCAAACGGAGTTACGTAGCAAAAATTATGGCCGATTTAAGATTCTAACGATCGCGCGGCCATAACAACGACCATAGGTCTCTAAGTTGTCTTCCGCTATGCTGCTTGCATCCCCAAATGATGTAATAATTTTCAAGAGCATTGGTCTTATAATAAAATTTTCGTAAACATATTATAATACAAAAATAGAGTTTTGCAGCAAAAGTTATGTCTGATTTAAAATTTAACGACCGCGCGGGCATAACGATGCCCTTGGGTCTCCACTTAGTCTTACGCTATGCTAGCTATATCATCAAATGATGTAATCATTTTCCAAGAGCTTTGTCCTGTTACAAGCTTCCTAGAAAAATATTGTAATTAGAAAACGGAGTTACGTAGCAAAAGTTATGGCCGATTTAAAATTTAACAACCGAGCGGGGATAATGATGACCCTAGGTCTCCATATAGGCTTCTACTATGCTGTCTACATCACCCAATGATGTAAAGATTTTCTTAGGCCTTCGTCTCATTACAAGCTTTCTAGAAACTTATTATAATAAGAAAACGGAGTCACGTAGCAATTATTATGGCCGATTTAAGATTCTAACGACTGTGCGGCCATAACGATGACCACAGGTCGCCAATGAATCTTCCGCTATATGGTTTGCATCCCCAAATGATGTAATAATTTGCCAGGGCATTCGTCTTATTACAAGCTTTCCGTAAACATATTATAATGAGAAAACAGAGTTACGCAGCAAAAGTTACGTCTGATTTAAAAGTTAACGACCGTGCGGGCATCACAATGCCCTTGGGTCTCCACCATCGAATGATGTAATAATTCTCGAAGACCATCGTCTCAATACAATCTTTCCAGAAACATATGATGATAAGAAAACGGAGTAATGTAAAAAAAGGCCGACTTAAGATTTAACTACCGCGCGAGCATTATGACGACCCTAGGTCTCTAAGTAGTCTTCTACTATGTTGTCTACATCACCTAATGATGTATTAATTTTCTAGGCCTTCGTCAAAATTACAAGCTTTCTAGAAAGATATTATAGTAAGCAAACGGAGTTACGTAGCAAAAATTATGTCCGATTTAAGATTCTAACAACCGGGTGGCCATAACAACGACCACAGGTCTCCAAGTAGTCTTCCGCTATGCTGTTTGCATCCCCAAATGATGTAATAATTTTCCAGGGCATTCGTCTTATTACAAGTTTGCCGTAAACATGTTATAGTAAGAAAACAGAGCTACGAAGCAAAAGTTACGTCTGATTTAAAAGTTAACGACAGCGCGGGCATAACGACGCCTTTGGGTCTCCACTTAGTCTTATGCTATGCAATCTGGATCATCGAACGATGTAATAATTCTCCAAGACCATCGTCTCAATACAATCTTTCTAGAAACATATTATAATCGGAAAACGGAGTTACGTAGCAAAAGTTATGACCGATTTAAAGGGGGTGTTTGGAATGCCAAAAAAATAAAAAAAAAATCAAAAATTAGTGTTGATGTGTTGTAAAAATGATAGGTGGTAAATTTTGATTGGAAAAATTTGAAAACTTTTGAAATTTTTTGAAATTTTTTGGAAAATTTTGGGGAACCAAACGAAGCCAAGATTTAATGACCGCGCGGGGATAATGATGACCCTAGGTCTCCATGTAGTCTTCTGCTATGCTGTCTACACCACCCAATGATGTAACAATTTTCTTAGGCATCTGTCCCATTACAAGCCTTCTAGAAACATGTTATAATAAGAAAACGGAGTCACGTAGCAAACATTACGGCTGATTTATGATTCTATCGACCGCGCGGCCATAACGACGACCACATGTCGCCAATGAGTCTTCCGCTATGCGGTTACCATCCCCAAATGATGTAATAATTTTCCAGGGCATTCGTCTTATTACAAGCTTTCCGTAAACATATTATAATATGACAACAGAGTTACGCAGCAAAAGTTATGTCTGATTTAAAAGTTAACAACCGTGCGGGCATCACAATGCCCTTGGGTCTCCACCATCGAACGATGTAATAATTCTCAAAGCCCATCGTCTCAATACAATCTTTCCAGAAACATATTATGATAAGAAAACGGAGTAACGTAAAAAATGTTAAGGCCGACTTAAGATTTAACTACCGCGCGAGGATAATGATGACCCTAGGTTTCCAAGTAGTCTTCTACTATGTTGTCTACATCACCTAATGAAGTATTAAATTTTCTAGGCCTTCGTCAAAATTACAAGCTTTCTAGAAACATATTATAGTAAGGAAACGGAGTCATGTAGCAAATATTACGGCTGATTTAAGATTCTAACGACCGCGCGGCCATAACGACGACCACAGGTCAACAATGAGTCTTCGGCTATGCTATTTGCATCCCTAAATGATGTAACAATTTTCCAGGGCATTCGTCTTGTAACTAGTTTTTCGTAAACATATTATAATAAGAAAACAGAGTTACACTACAAAAGTTACGTCTGGTTTAAAATTTAACGACCGTGCGGTTATCACAACACCCTTGGGTCTCCACTTAGTGTTATGCTATATAATCTAGACCATCGAACGATGTAATAATTCTCCAAGACCATCGTCTCAATACAATCTTTCCAGAAACATATTATAATAGAAAAATGGAGTAACGTAAAAAAAGTTAAGGCCGACTTAAGATCGAACTACTGCGCGAGGATAATGACGACCCTAGGTCTCCAGGTAGTCTTCCATTGTGCTGCCTACATCACGCAATGATGTATTAATTTTCTAGGGCCTTCATCAAAATTACAAGCTTTCCAGCAATATATTATAATAAGCAAACGGAGTTACGCAGCAAAAATTATGGCCGATTTAAGATTCTAACGATCGGGCGGCCATAACGACGACCACAGGTCTCCAAGTAGTCTTCCGCTATGCTGTTTGCATCCCCAAATGATGTAATAACTTTCCAGGGCATTCGTCTTATTACAAGCCTTCCGTAAACATATTACAGTAAGAATACAGAGGTACGATGTAAAAGTTACGTCTGATTTAAAATTTAACAATAACGCGGGAGTAATGATGCCTTTGGGTCTCCACTTGTCTTATGCTATACAATCTGTATCATTGAACGATGTAATAATTCTATAAGACCATCCTCTCAATACAATCTTTCCAGAAACATATAATAATAAGAAAACAGAGAAACGCAAAAAAAAGTTGATGCCGACTTAAGATTTAACGA
Source organism: Sideroxylon spinosum (assembly GCA_003260245.2). NCBI lineage: Eukaryota > Viridiplantae > Streptophyta > Magnoliopsida > Ericales > Sapotaceae > Sideroxylon > Sideroxylon spinosum. The sequence goes on from QLOD02150713.1 coordinate 4,378, forward strand.
CCGCACGGGGATAATGATGACCCTAAGAATCCATGTAGTCTTCTACTACGCTGTCTACATCACCCAATGATGTAACAATTTTCTAGGGCCTTCGTGTCATTACAAAATTTCCAGAAACATATTATAATAAGAAAAACGGAGTTACGTAGCAAAAATTTATTGCTGATTTAAGATTCTAACGATCGCGCGGCCATAACGACGACCACAGGTCTCCAACTAGTCTTCCGCTATGCTGTTTGCATCCCCAAATGATGTAATAATTTTCCAGGGCATTTGTCTTATTACAAAATTTACGTGAACATATTATAATAAAAAAAAAAGTTACGCAGCAAAAGTTACGTCTGATTTAAAGTTTAACGACCGCGCGGGCAGAACGACGCTCTTAGGTCTCCACTTAGTCTTATGTTGTACAATTTGTATCATCGAATGACGTAATAATTCTGCATGGCCATCGTGTCAATACAAGCTTTCCAGAAGCAGATTATAATAAGAAAACGGAGTAACGTAGAAAACGTTATTGCTGATTTAAGATTTCAACGACCGCGCGGCCGTAACGATGACCCCAGGTCTAAGATTATGTTCCTCTATACTTTTTACATCCCTAATGATGTAATAATTTTCCAGGGCATTCATCTTATTACAAGCTCACCATAAACATATTATAATAAAAAAACGGTGTTACGCAGCAAAAATTACATCCGATTTGAAATTTAACGATCGCGCGGGCGTTACGATGCCCTTGGGTTTCCACTTTACCTTATGCTATGCTATCTGTATCGTTGAACGATGTAATAATTCTCCAGGGCCCTCGTCTCATTAGAATCTTTCTAGGAACGTATTATAATAAGAAAATGGAGTTACGTAGTAAAAGTTATGGCCAATTTAAGATTTCAACGACCGCGCGGCCATAACGACGACCCCAGGTCTGAAAGTTGTCTTCTACCATGCTGTCTACATCATCCAATGATGCAACAACTTTCTAGGACCTTCGTCTCATTACAAGCTCTCCAAAAACATATTATAATAAAAAAATGGAGTTACGTAGCAAAAAGGTATGGCCGATTTAATATTTCAACGACCGCGTGGCCATAACGACGACCCCAGGTGTCAAAGTAGTCTTCCTCTATACTGTTTACATCCCCAATTATGTAATAATTTTCTAGGGCATTCATCTTATTACAAGCTTTCCGTAAACATATTATAATAAAAAAACGGAGTTACGCTGTAAAAATTACATCTGATTTAAAATTTAACGACCGCCCGGGGATAATGATGACCCTTGATGTCAAGGCAGTTTTCTACTATGCTGTCTACATCACCCAGTGATGTAAGAGCTTTCTAGGGCCTTCATGTCATTACAAGATTTCCAGAAACATATTATAATAAGCAAACGGAGTTACGTAGCAAAAAGTATGGCCGATTTAAGATTTTTAACGGCCGCGCGGCCATAACAACGACCCTAAGTCTCAAAGTAGTCTTCCTCCATACTGTTTACATCCCCAGTGATGTAAGAATTTTTCAGGGCATTCATCTTATTACAAGCTTTGCATAACCATATTATAATAAACAAATGGACTTACGCAGCAAAAGTTACGTCTGATTTAAAATTTAATGACCGCGCGGGCATAATGATGCCCATGGGTCTCCACTTAATCTTACGCTATACTATCTATATCATCGAATGATGTAATCTTCCTCCACAAGCATCGTCCTATTATAGGCTTTCTAGAAACATATTATAATTAGAAAACGAAGTTATGTAGCAAAAGTTATGGGCGATTTAAGATGTAACGGCCACGCGGGGATAGTGATGACCCGAGGTCTCCATATAGTCTTCTACTATGCTGTCTAAATCACCCAACGATGTAATAATTTCCTTGGGCCTTCGTCCCATTACAAGCTTTCTAGAAACATGTTACGTAGCAAAAGTTACATCTGATTTAAAATTTTACGACCGAGAGGGTATAACGACACCCTTGGGTCTCCACTTAGTCTTATGATATACAATCTGTATCATCGAGTGACGTAATAATTCTCTATGATCATCGTCTCAATACAAGCTTTCCAAAAACAGATTATAATAAGAAAACGGAGTATTGTAGGAAAAGTCATGGCCGATTTAAGATTTCAACGACCGCGCAGCCATCTCAGGTCTCAAATTATCTTCCTCTATACTGTTTACATCCCTAATGATGTAATAATTTTCCAGGCCATTCATCTTGTTACAAGGTTTCCATAAACATATTATAATAAAAAAACAGTGTTACGAAGCAAAAATTACATCCGATTTAAAATTTAACGATTACGCGGGCATTACGACGCCCTTGGGTCTTCACTTAGCCTTACGCTATCGTTGAACGATGTAATAATTCTCTAGGGCCATCATCTCATTACAAGCTTTCTAGAAAGATATTATAATAAGAAAACGGAGTTACGTAGCAAAAGTTATGGCCGATTTAAGATTCATCGACCGCACGGGGATTCTGATGATCCTAGGTCTCCATGTAGTCTTCTGCTATGCCGTCGACATCACCCAATGATGTAACAATTTTCTAGGGCCTTTGTCTCATTACAAAATTTCCAGAAACATATTATAATAAGCAAACGGAGTTACGTAGCAAAAATTATGATCGATTTAACATTCTAACGATCGCGTGGCCATAACGACGACCACACATCTCCATGTAGTCTTCCGCTATGCTGTTTGCATCCCCAAATGATGTAATAATTTTCCAGGGCGTTCATCTTATTACAAGCTTTCCGAAAACATTTTATAATAAAAAAATAGAGTTATGTAGCAAAAGTTACATCTTATTTAAAATTTAACGGCCGCGCGGCCATAAAATTTTACGTTGCGAAAAGTATAGCCGATTTAAGATTTTGAACAGCCGTGCAGCCATAACGACGACCCCGGGTCTCGAAGTAGTCTTCCTCCACACTGTTTACATCCCTAATGATGTAACAATTTTTAAAGATATTCATCTTATCGCAAGCTTTTCATAACCATATTATAATAAACAAATGGAGTTACGCAGCAAAAGTTATGTCTGATTTAAAATTTAATGACCGCACGGCATAACGATGCCCTTGGGTCTTCGCTTAGTCTTACGCTATACTATCTATATCTTCAAACGACGTAATCGTTCGCCAATAGCTTCGTCCTATTACAGGCTTTCTAGAAAAATATTGTAATTAGAAAACGGAGCTACGTAGCAAACGTTATGGCCGATTTAAGATTTAACGACCGCGCGGGGATAATGATGACCCTAGGTCTCCATATAGTCTTCTACTATGCTGTCTACATCACCCAATGACGTAAAAATTTTCTTGGGCCTTTGTCCCATTACAAGCTTTCTAGATACATATTATAATAAGAAAATGGAGTCACGTAGCAAATTCTACGGCTGATTTAAGATTCTAACGACCGCGTGGCCAAAACGATGACCACAGGTCGCCAATGAGTCTTTTGCTATACTGTTTGCATCCGTAAATGATGTAATAATTTTCCAGGGCATTCATCTTATTACACGTTTTCCGTAAACATATTATAATAAGAAAACAGAGTTATGCGACAAAAGTTACATCTGATTTAAAATTTAACGACCGTGCGGGCATCACAACGCCCTTGGGTCTCCACTTAGTATTATGCTATACAATCTAGACCATCGAACGATGTAATAATTCTCCAAGACCATCGTCTCAATACAATCTTTTCAGAAACAAATTATAATAAGAAAATGGAGTAACGTAAAAGAAGTTAAGGCCGACTTAAGATTTAACGATCGCGCGAGGATAATAACGACCCTAGGTCTACAAGTAGTCTTCTACTATGCTGTCTACATCACCCAATGATGTATTACTTTTCTAGGGCCTTCGTCCAAATTACAAGCTTTCCAGAAACATATTATAATAAGAAAACGGAGTCATGTAGCAAATATTGTAGCCGATTTAAGATTCTAGCGACTGCGCAGCTATAACGACGACCATAGGTCGCCAATGATTTTACATCCCCAATGATGTAATAATTTTCCAAGGCATTCCTCTTCTTACAAGCTTTCCACAAACATATTATAATAAAAAAATGGAGCTAAGCAGCAAAAATTACATCAGATTTAAAATTTGACGATCGCGTGGGCATAACGATGCCCTTGGGTCTCCACTTAGTCTTATGCTATGCTATCTGTATCTTCGAACGATATAAGAATTCTCCAGCTCCATCGTCTCACTACAAGCTATCAAGAAACATATTATAATAAGAAAACGGAGTTACACAGCAAATGTTATAGCTGATTTAAGATTTAACGACCGTGCGGGGCTAGTGATGACCCTAGGTCTCCATGTAGTCTTCTGCCATGTTGTCTATATCATCCAATGATGTAACAACTTTCTAGGACCTTGTCTCATTACAAGCTTTCCAGAAACATATTATAATAAGCAAACGGAGTTAGGTAGCAAAAAGTATGGCCAATTTAAGATTTCAACGACCGCGCGACTATAACGACGACCTCAGGTCTCGAAGTAGTCTTCCTCTATACTATTTACATCCCCAATTATGTAATAATTTTTCAGGGCATTCATCTTATTATAAATTTTTCATAAACATATTATAATAAGAAAAACAGAGTTACGCAGCAAAACTTACATCCGATTTAAAATTCAACAATCGCGCGGGCATAACGACGTGCTTTGATTTCCACTTAACCTTATGCTATGCTATCTGAAGCGTCGAACGATGTAATAATTCTCTAGGACCATCGTCTCATTTCAAGCATTCCATAAACATATTATAATAAAAAAAGGGCGTTACGTAGCAAAAATTACAAACGATTTAAAATTTAACGATCGCGCGGGCATAACGACGCCCTTTGGTCTGCACTTCGCCTTACACTATGCTATCTGTAGCGTTGAATGATGTAATAATTCTCCAGGGCCAACGTCTCATTAGAAAGAGCTTTCTAGAAACATATTATAATAAGAAAACAGAGTTACGTAGCAACAGTTATGGCCGATTTAAGCTTTAACGACCGCGCGAGGATAATAATGACCCCAGGTCTCCATGTAGTCTTCTGCCATGTTATCTATGTCATCTAATGATGTAACAACTTTCTAGGACCTTCATCTCATTACGAGTTTTCCAGAAACATATTATAATAAGAAAACGGAGTTGCTTAGCAAAAAGTATGGCCGATTTAAGATTTCAACGACCGTGCGGCGATAACGATGACCCCAGGTCTCAAAGTAGTCTTCCTCAATACTGTTTACATTCCCAATGATGTAATAGTTTTCCAGGACATTCATTTTATTACAAGCTTTCCATAAACATATGATAATAAAAAACGGAGTTACGCAGCAAATATTACAACCGACGTAAAATTCAACGATCGCGTGGGCATAACGACGCCCTTTGGTCTCCACTTAGCCTTATGCTATGTTGTCTGTATCGTCGAATGATGGAATAATTCTCCAGGGCCATCATCTCGTTACAATCTTTCTAGAAACATATTATAAGAAAACAGAGTTACGTAGCGAAAGTTATGGCTGATTTAAGATTTAACGACCGGGCGGGGATAATGATGACCCTTGGTCTCCATGTAGTCTTCTGCCATGCTGTCTACATCATCCAATGATGTAATAATTCTCCAGGGACGATGGCCATTGTCTCAGTACAAGCTTTCTAGAAACATGTTATAATCAGAAAACGGAGTTACGTAGCAAAAGTTATGGCCGATTTAAGATTTAACGACCGTGCGGGGATAATGAAGACCCCAGGTCTCCATGTAGTCCTCTGCTATGCTGTCGACATCACCCAATGATGTAACAATTTTCTAGGGCCTTCGTCTCATTGCAAGCTTTCCAGAAACATATTATAATAAGCAAAGGAAGTTACATAGCAAAAATTATGACCGATTTAAGATTCTAATGACCGCGCGGCCATAACGACGACCACAAGTCTCGAAGTAGTCCACATCCCCAAATGGTGTAATAATTTTCCTGAGCATTCATCTTATTTTAACCTTTCTGAAAACATTTTATAATAAAAAAATAGAGTTACGCAGCAAAAGTTACATCTGATTTAAAATTTAACGACCGCGAGGGCATAACGACGCCCTTGGGTCTTTACTTAGTATTATACTGTACAATCTGTATCGTCGAACGATGTAATAATTCTCCAAGACCATCGGCAATACAGTCTTTCTAGGACCATATTATAATAAGAAAACGGAGAAACGTAAAAGAAGTTATAGCCGACTTAAGATTTAACGACCGCACAGGGATAATGATGACCTTAGGTGTCCATGTAGCCTTCTACTATGCTGTCTACATCACCTAATGATGTTACAATTATCTAGGGCCTTCGTGTCATTTCACGATTTCCTAAAACATATTATAATAAGCAAACAGAGTTACGTAGCGAAAATTATCTCCGATTTACGATTCTAACGATCGCACGGCCAAAACGACGACCGCACGTCTCCAAGTAGTCTTCCGCTATGCTGTTTGCATCCCCAAATGATGTAATAATTTTTCAGGGCATTCGTCTTATTACATGCTTTCCGTAAACATATTATGGTAAGAAAATGGAGTTATGAAGAAAAAGTTACATCTGATTTAAAATTTAACGACAGCGAGGGCATAACGTCGCCCTTGGGTTTCCACTTAGCCTTATGCTATACAATCTGTATCATCGAACAAGGTAACAACTCTCCTAGACCATCGTCTCAATACAATCTTTCCAGAAACATATTATAATAAGAAAATGGAGAAACGTAAAAAAAGTTAAGGCCGACTTAAGATTTAACGACTGCGCGGGGATAATGATGACCCTAGGAATCCATGTAGCCTTCTACTATGCTATCTACATCACCCAATGATGTAACAATTTTCTTGGGCCTTCGTCCCATTACTAGCTTTCCAGAAACATATTGTAATAAGAAAACGAAGTTACGTAGGAAAAGTTATGGCCGATTTAAGATTTAACGACCGCGCAGAGTTAATGATGACCCTTGGTCTCCATGTTATCTTCTACCATGCTGTCTAATTCATCCAATGACGTAACAACTTTCTAGGACCTTCTTCTCATTACAAGCCTTCCAGAAACATATTATAATTAGGAAACGGAGTTCGGTAGCAAAAAGTATGGCCGATTTAAGATTTCAACCACCGCACGGCCATAACGATGACCTCGGGTCTCAAAGTAGTCTTCCTCTATACTGTTTACATCCCCAATGATGTAATAATTTTCCAGGGTTCATCTTATTATAAGCATTCCATAAACATATTATAATAAAAAAAACGGTGTTACGCAGCAAAAATTACATCTGATTTAAAATTTAACGATCGCGCGGGTATAACGACGCCCATGGGTCTCCACTTAGTCTTACGCTATGCTATCTGTATCGTGAAATGATGTAATAATTCGCTAGGGCCATCATTTCATTACAAGCTTTCCAGAAACATATTATAATAAGAAAACGGAGTTACGTAGTAAAAGTTATCACCGATTTAAGAGTTAACGACCGCGTAGGGATAACGATGACCCTAGGTCTCCACGCTGTCTTCTGCAATGCTGTCTACATCAAACCATTTGTTTTAACAATTTTCTAGAGCCTTCAACTCATTACAAGCTTTCTAGAAAAATATTAGAATAAGCAAACGGAGTTACGTAGCAAAAATTATATCAGATTTAAGATTCTAACGACTGCGCGGCCATAACGACGACCCCAGGTCTCCAAGTAGTCTTCCTCTGTACTATTTACATTCCCAATGATGTAATAATTTTTTATGGCACTCTTCTTAAAACAAACTTTCCATGATCATATTATAATCAAAAAACAGAGTTACGCAGTAAAAGTTACGTCCGATTTGAAACTTAAGGACCGCGAGGGCATAACGATGCCCCTGCGTCACCACTTAGTCCTACGCTATACTATCTATATCATCGAATGATGTAGTAGTTCTCCAAGAGCTTCGTCCTATTACGGCTTTCTGGAACCATATTATAATTAGAAAATAGAGTTACGTAGCAAAAGTTATGGCCGATTTAAGATTTCAACGACCGCGCGGCGATAACGACGACCCTAGGTCTCAAAGTAGTCTTCCTCCATACTGTTTATATCCCCAATTATGTAATAATTTTCCAAGGCATTCATCTTATTACAAGCTTTCCATAAACATATTATAATAAAGAAACGGAGTTAGGCAGCAAAAATTACATCCGATTTAAAATTTAACGATCGTGTGGGCATAACGACGCACTTGGGTCTCCACTTACCCTTACGCTATGCAATCTGTATCGTCGAACGATGTAATAATTCTCCAGGGCCATCGTCTCATTACAAGCTTTCTGGAAACACATTATAATAAGAAAACGGAGTTATGTAGCAAAAAAAGTTATGGCCGATTTAAGCGGGTGTTTGGAATGCCAAAAAAATCAAAAATTAGTGTTGATGTGATGTAAAAATGATAGGTGGCAAGTTTTGTTTGGAAGAATTTGAAAACTTTGGAAATTTTTTGAAATTGTTTGGAAAATTTTGGGGAACCAAACGAAGCCAAGATTTAACGACCGCGCGAGGATAATGATGACCCTAGATCTCCATGCAGTCTTCTACTATACTATCTACATCACCCAATGATGTAACAATTTTCTCGGGCGTTCGTGCGGGCATCACAACGCCCTTGGGTCTCCACTTAGTGTTATGCTATATAATCTAGACCATTGAACGATGTAATAATTCTCCAAGACCATTGTCTCAATACAATCTTTCCAGAAACATATTATAATAGAAAAACGGAGTAACTTAAAAAAAGTTAAGGCCAACTTAAGATTTAACTACCGTGCGAGGATAATGACAACCCTAGGTCTCCAAGTAGTCTTCTACTGTGCTGCCTACATCACGCAATGATCTATTAAATTTCTAGGGCCTTCATCAAAATTACAAGCTTTCTAGCAATATATTATAATAAGCAAACGGAGTTACGTAGCAAAAATTATGGCCGATTTAAGATTCTAACGATCGGGCGGCCATAACGACGACCGCAGGTCTCCAAGTAGTCTTTCGCTATACTGTTTGCATCCCCAAATGATGTAATAACTTTCCAGGGCATTCATCTTATTACAAGCCTTCCGTAAACATATTATAGTAAGAAAACAGAGCTACGAAACAAAAGTTACGTCTGATTTAAAATTTAACAACAGCGCGGGAATAACGACGCCTTTGGGTCTCCACTTAGTCTTACGCCATACAATCTGTATCATTGAACGATGTAATAATTCTCTAAGACTATCCTCTCAATACAATCTTTCTAGAAACATATAATAATAAGAAAATGGAGAAACGTAAAAAAAGTTGATGCTGACTTAAGATTCAACGACCGCGCGGCCATAGTGATGACCTCAGGTCTCAAAGTAGTCTTCCTCTATACTGTCTACATCCCCAATGTTGTAATAATTTTCCAGGGCATTCATCTTATTATAATATTTCCATAAACATATTATAATAAAACAATGGAGTTAGGCAGCAAAAATTTCCTCCGATTTAAAATTTAACGATCGCGTGGGCATAACGACGCCCTTGGGTCTCCACCTACCCTTACGCTATGCTATCTGTTTCATCGAACGATGTAATAATTCTCCAGGGCCATCGTCTCATTACAAGCTTTCTAGAAACATATTATAATAAGAAAACGGAGTTACGTAGCAAAAGTTATGACCGATTTAAGATTTAACGATCACGCGGGGATAATGATGACCCTAGGTCTCCATGTTGTCTTCTCCTACGCTTTCTACATCACCTAATGATGTTACAATTTTCTAGGGCCTTCGTCTCATTACAAGCTTTTTAGAAAATTATTCTAATAAGCAAACGGAGTTACGTAGGAAGAATTATGGCCGATTTATGATTTTAACGACCGTGCGACCAAAACGACGACCCCAGGTCTCTAACTAGTCTTCCTCTATACTATTTACATACTCAATGATGTAATAATTTTCCAAGGAACTCTTCTTAATACAAGCTTTCCATAAACATATTATAATCAAAAAACAGAGTTAAGTAGACCGCGAGGGCATAACGATGCCCTTGGGTCACCACTTAGTCCTACGCTATACTACCTATATCAACGAACGATGTTTTAGTTCTCCAAGAGCTTCGTACTATTACAGGCTTTCTAGAAAGATATTATAATTAGAAAACGGAGTTACGTAGAAAAATTCATGGCCGATTTAAGATTTAACGACCGCGCGGGGATAACGATGACCCTAGGTCTCCATGTAGTCTTCTACTATGCAGTCTACATCACCCAATGACGTAAAACTTTTCTAGGGCCTTCGTCTCATTACAAGTTTTCCAGAAATATATTAGAATAAGAAAACGGAGTTACGTAGCAAACATTATGACTGATTTAAGATTCTAACGACCGCGCGGCCGTAACGATGGCCACAGGTCCCCAAGTAGTCTTCCGTTATGCTGTTTGCATCCCCAAATGATGTAATAATTTTTCAGGGCATTCGTCTTGCTATAAGCTTTCGGTAAATATATTATAATAAAAAAACAGAGTTACATACCTAAAGTTACGTCTGATTTAAAATTTAACGACCGCGAGGGCATAACGAGGCCCTTGAGTCTCCACTTAGTCTTATGCTATACAATCTGTATCATCGAACGACGTAATAATCTTCTAAGACCATCTTCTCAATACAGACTTTCCGGAAACATATTATAATAGAAAGATGGAGTAACTTAAAAAAAAGTTAAGGCCGACTTAAGATTTAACTACCGTGCGAGGATAATGACGACCCTAGGTCTCCAAGTAGTCTTCTACTGTGCTGCCTACATCATGCAATGATGTATTAATTTTCTAGGGCCTTCGTCAAAAT
>QLOD02150753.1:0-15247 GCA_003260245.2 Sideroxylon spinosum
AAAGTAACTCAGTGTTAAATATACAACTTGACAAGAATAAATAGTACTCATCCAAATCAGATCAGAAATTTTCAAATGAGAAAAAAATTATATACTGGACAAGAAATTTTCATCCAAATTAGAAAAAAAAATTAAGAAAAAATATAGTACTCACCTGAATGAATCACTAAGATGAGAACAAAAATTCAGAACTGATTTTCGCGATTTTAAAGGGCTTTTTGTAACCTCCGCAAAACAGAGAAGCCAAAAATTTCAGAGCAAAACACACACACACAGAGGGATGGAGAGGGAGGAAGAGATGACCAAAACCTGCAGAGAACGACCACGATGGTCAGGAAATGGTGGCAACGATCAGGAATGAAGTCGGATGCAGCGGCAGCGATGGTCAGAGATGAAGGCAAAACGCAGCAGCCACATGAACGAAAAAGAGACTGAGCGAAAAAAAGAGAGAGAAAGAAGGTCGGCCTGAGCGAAATTAAGAAAACGATGAGTTCTAGAGATTTAATTTAGAGCATTAGTGACCGCCACAAGCGGTCGCTAATGCTTTTAATAGTGACGGCACTAAGCGGTCGCTCAAGACATGTTCGCGCAAATACTTATTTTTTTAATAGTGGACGAGGAGGGTCCCCTACCACAATCCCTCCGATGATAAAGTCAAGAAAGGCTTGAGAGAATTTCAAAATAAATTGATAATACTTTGTGAACTAATAGTGAGTGTACCTGAATTGGACATCCAGTTTGCTATTTGTATCTCAGAGTTAAAAAATAAATATTAATTAAACCCTTAGAAACCTAATGATTGCTCTGCTATTTGGGAAACCTCTCCCCCCAGAGTATGTCTTACATTGAATGCCCTTTGCTTTGCATTAAATGCATGCCATTTATCATTAAATATGCATAAGGCAAATGGAAAGATTGCGTGCGATGTGACCCTTAGAAATTGTCTAAATGTTCTATCTGTCTGCCACTTGTAAGGTGGGGGTGTCATCAAAGGTAACCAAATAGTAATAAGTGAACTAAATTCATTACCCCTTAATGTCCATAATCAACGAGGGGTAAATGCAATCATTTAGTGAATGGGCCCCCTTTTCCTTACATCTCTCCTGGTCAAGAATACTCTTCCCGAGCATTCGTACGTGAAGATTTCGTGCTCGAAGCGTTGCCACGTGTCAAGTATATTCTATGTACCAGCATTATGCCCCCACTCTGGTTGAGAAAAATATTTCCCGAGCGGAGTAAAAGGAATAATTCTTACCATCAGCTGCATTTATTCCTAGCCTTTACGTACCCCTTTTGCTATTATTTTAAGTTAGTCGTATCGTTCCGTGATTGGTCGTACTTACCACATATAACAACGCATGGAGAGTCTGATTGACTTTAAGCGAGTGTAGCCAAGAGCTTCATACCTCAAAGCCCAAGAGACAGTCTGTTGCTCGCCAGATTTATGGAATTTCAGGCTGCTGCATTTAATGTACCTCTCCCACTCAAACCCATTTTTTACTTTTCGTCTATTCACTTGAAATGAATTTGCCTATTCCGCCATTAATGTCTTGCTTTCTTCCGTTCTTACTTACAATCTCATGGTTTCGCTCCCTACTTCTCTCGCGTTCTTCCGTCCTCCGTATTCCTGTTTGATGAGTGATCAATTCTTGCTTTCCTTTTTTAATTCCATTCAATCAAGTCAAAATGAGTAGATTGTTAGATAAGATTAAGGCTGAAGGAGGGTTTGAGAAGTTCAAGCAAAGGTATAACATACCCGATAATGTAGAAATTAGATTTGGGGAAGAGGGTGAGTATGAAATCGGCCTCTTCCCAATCATAGCTATAACTGAAAGAAGGCTTAGATTCCTAGTCTCTCGCTTTTTGCATTTAGTTTTCCTTACAATTAATCTTTTACCTAAGTTTGTCACACATAATTTCTATAGGATAGCAAATAGCGTAGAGGAAACCAATCGTAGGTACGGGTTTCATCTTTCCGTCTACGATCTACACTACTGCTACAACCTTCAAAAGGTTAGGAAGAATGAAAATAAATGGTACTTAAAGTCTCGACCAGAAAAAGCACTCGTGCACATTTTACCTAACAACGTCAAGGGTTTTGAAGATGATTGGTGTGTAGTTTCTGGGGAATGGACATGCAGATAAAGGGAAGATGATTTTTCCCCCATGACTTCAGCTACATCGGGGCCAGTTCGGATGATAATTGAATTGAAATATATTTCTTGGCTGTCAAAATATTCATACTAACTCTTATTCTTTTGGAATGTAGACGAACGCTAAAGAAAGTATTGGGCCAGAGTAGCTAGGATTGGTCTCACCCAGCTTGAAAAGGTTCTAGCACTCCTCGGTGAGTCGGATACATATTCGTTTGCAAGATCGGTGCCGGTACTCTTCTACTTCCAACCATTATACCGATCATTCGTCTCCCTTCACAAGGCTTCGACATTCAGATAACCGCAGACACATTACATCAGTGGTTCAACTGGTTCGATGAGCGGAAGATAGAGTTTTACTACAATCATCATCCGTGCTTGCCACTCATAGCAGTTATTCCTAAATGAGATGGGGATTCAACTGCTCTAGAGGCTCTACCAATGCAATCAGTTAGTCCAGGGATGGCCCCAAAGTGAGATATCAAAAAGGTGGCTGAGGAGAGGGCAAAGCAAAAGAAATTGGATGCAACGAGGAAGAAAAGAGAGGAAGAAATTTCCAAGAAGAAGACTGAAGAGGGGAAGAAAGCCAAGCTCGGTAGGCTGATCAAGCAAGAGAATATTGAGAAAAATAAGAAAGAAAAATGAGCTTCCCTAAAGGAACTTATAACTACTTCGAAAAGGATTGTTGAAGCTGAGATGGGGGATATTCAAAGTAAGAAGAAACAGAGAGTCGAGGAGTCCTCGACTTAGTAATTCTAGATCCCTCAACCGCTACTTAAACTATGTCGAGCTCAAGGAAGGAATTTCCACATGATGCTACTGTGCCTTCCCCTTCAACTTCATCGAGGGAGGAGCCAACCATTGGAGAAGGAAGCTCGAAACAACTCCCCTTGCCAACCATGCTTCCAAAAGCTTAAGGCAAGGATACATCGCCTTGGGTTCCCCAAATTTTGATTCCAAACTTGGAGTTTTCGTCTGGCCGACCATTCACAATACAAGATTTAACAAAGAACTTCTTAGAACTCTTTCTCAGAAACATTGTACCTTCCCGTGACATTCAGAACACAAGAATGAATAAGATGGAGGACCTACAAAGTACTCTTATGAAGTCTTTGTTAACAGTAGGTAATTTCTTATAATTTGTCCTTTATTTCTCGTATTGTCTCATTCCTGTTTCTTTCTAAGTTGTCTTTACTTTTTTTTTTTTTTTTACAGTCGACTTTTTCTCTCTATGGAGTTGATAACTCGAAGTCGAGATCTCCATGAGAAGGTCAGCAGAGATGACTCCTCCATTCGCGTGTTAAAAGAAAAAATCAGGGATACGGAAAAAGAAAAAGCCAAGCTCGAGAAATACCTCGAGTTGGCTAAGAAAAAGGCTACTGCCGAGGAAGAGAGATCAGTAGGTAATGAAAAGAAAATTAAAACGGCTCTGGATCATCTAGCCTCTAAGGATGAAGAAGTGTTAGAAAAAATAAAGCTGCTTGGCGAGGCTAATGGTGAGGTTTCTAGGGTTAAAGCTGAGAAGGAGTCCTTAATAAAGAGTTTGAACGAGACCGACCATAAATATAATAAGATGGTTGAGGATAATACAAAATTAAAGGGTGAACTCAGAGACGAGACCCGCTTCAAGGTGGAGTATAGGAAAGCTCCAGAAGAAGCAGAAACCAAAGCTGCCATAGATCTCAAAAACACAATTTAACGACTTTGTGGGTCAAGTGGAAAAGGCAAGGAACGAATATTTCTTGGATGGCTGAGAGGCTGCAATACAAGGAATGAATGTAGATTCTATCTCTTAGACATATAGGAATGTTCCATTCCCTAATCCGAAATCCATGATCCCAAAGTTTAGTTTCGATCGAGACCCTTAAACTGCAGCCGTTGAAGAGCCTGCTAAGCAAGCCCCTGAGGAAGAAGAAATTGGTGCTTTCCAGCTGGGCAAAGATAAGCCTTCAAAGAATTAAACTTTGAATTTGGATTTATTTTATTTTCGTAATTTTCTTCGAGCGATTATATTTGTAAAAGATTGTTAATGAATAGAGTTCATTTACTTTTACATAGTGTATTCTGTCCTTTATTCTTGCAACTAACACTTTTGTCCAACTTTGCTTTCTCTTTTTCTTTTTTATTGGTATGATTTATAATTTTACATGACTTACTAACTTTGGTTTGGAACACTGATGAAAAATATTCAAAGTCAAATAAGTAAAAACCAGCTGTATAGTTGTACATTACCTCGATTTTCTGATGTTGATCTGCTTGTTCAATCTGTAATATTTCCTTTTACAAAGAGACTTTTGTACTATGTCACCATTTGAATCCTCTATAGTAGATGAATATTAAATGGTATGAAACATGGTCGAAGACTTAATAAATTACTCAAGTCGTTGTAATTTTGTAAGGTCAACTTTCAGATTTTGTTTTCTTTATACGTACCGGTCCCCTGACCACAAGAACTTCGTAAAAACTGTATAGATTATTCTCTTATGAGATCATAAAACCAAATTGTTCGAAGACAACTCATATCAAAACACTATCTAAACAAATCAAACTTCTTAAGAATTAGATAATGCCTTTATGATCAATTAGTAAGACCTGGAAGATCTATGAATACTGATCAACTTAAATTCCCTTTGCTCAGATCCTTTTGCTTGAATATTCATTCTTGAGACTTAAGGACAGAATTTATGAAATGCATATTCTTATAAATGTTCCTTATTCGAGTTTGCTTGTTTTTGGGTGTTGCCGAGTAGACTTATAAAGTGTCATAGTTTAAACCACTACTGGCAGGCTAATAGAGCAATCCCTGTAAAAACTGCCAGTGGATGAATCTAATAGAGCGAGCCAACATTGGGAGACCAGTGAGGCAATCCTTGTAAGAATCCCCATTGGATGAATCCAATGGGGTGAGCCAACACTAGGAGATCAATGAGGTAATCCTTGTACGAACCACCATTGGATAAATCCAATGGGTGAGACAACACTGGGAGACCAGTAAGATAATCCTTGTAAGAACACCATTGGATGAATCCAATTTGGCAAGCCAACACTTGGAGACCAGTGAGGCAATCCTTGTAAGAACCACCATTGGATGAATCCAATGGGACGAGCCAATACAGGGAAACCAGTGAGGCAATCCTTGTAAGAACCATGGTTGGATGAATCTAATGGGGCAACCCAATAATGGGAGACCAGTGAGGCAATCCTTATAAGAACCATTGGGAGTTCTTTCACCTATTTTCCTTAGGAGTTCTTCCACCCATTTTCTTTTAGCTACTTCTAGCATCTTCTTTATTTCGTTAAAGAGTATCTTGTTTAATGCTTCAGCTTATCCATTACTTTGTGGATAGGCAGGTATGGAATAGTCATTCTTGATCTCATATCTGGAACAATATTCCCTGAATGGAGCACTATCTAACTGTGTTCCATTATTAAAAATGAAAGTCCTTGGGATACCATACCTTGTGATGATGTTCTTCCATATAAATCAATAGTGTATGTATCTTTGATGTGAGCCAACGGTTCTGCCTCTACCCATTTGGTGAAGTAATCTGGCTGACCACTAACCATTTCTTATTTCTAGAGGCAGTGGGGAGTAGACCAACAATATCCAACCCCCACTGTGTAAAGGGCCAAGGGCTGGTAAGCGGAGAAATTTCTCTTGAGGCTGATAAGGGATTGGAGCAAATACTTGGCATTTTTGTATCTTCTGACGTACGCCTGGACATCTCTTCCCACCCTCGGCCACCAATATCCTTGAGTGATGGCCCTATGTGCCAAGGATCTACCCCCAATGTGTGCTCAACAAACTCCTTCATGAAATTCAAAAAGAAAATCTTGTACCCTTTCTGGATGAACACATAATAAATAGGGGCCTGTGAATGACTTCTTATATAACTTGAGGTCGGGAGATAACCAAAATCTAGCAGCTTGAATTTGGAGTTTCTTTGCTTCTGTTTTATCCTCGGGGAGAGTACCATCCTTCGGATAAGCAATGATCGGATCCATCCAGGATGGACCTAAATGATTACAAGCAATATGATCACCTTTTGGAGATGTTCAGCTTATCTAACTCTTCCAAGAAGATAGTGTCGACGAACTTGCTTTTGGGAGTTGAGGCCAAGGTAGCTAGAGCATCAGCATGCACATTGTGATTGTTTCCTATTAACTCGATTCGAATGATGTTAAAGCCTTTCAGTTTTTGTTTTGACGACTTTGCATACTCTGTAATTCTTTCACTCTTCGCATTACTCACCATTTAATTGGTTAACCATTAGCTAGGATTCTATTTTTATGATTAAGTTCTTAACAAACAGTCACCGAGCAATACCAAGACAGGCTAGTAAAGCTTCATACTCAGCTTCATTATTTGTAGCTTGGAAGCTAAGTTTAATAGCATACTCGATGGTCACTCCTTTTGAAGTTGTCAAACCTACACCTACTCCAGCTGCTCTTTTAGTTGAAGACCTATCAACTTCAATTTGTCAGGACAGCGTGGCCGTTTCTACATCATCCTGAGATTCTATATTGACTTCTAGCTGCCATACTTCCTGGATCAGCTCTAGAACAAGCTTAGTGAATTTTTGCCATAAAATCTACCAAGATTTGAGCCTTGATAGTCGTCCTGGGCACGAATTTTATCGCGAACACATCAAGTGAGACTACCCACTAAGCCATTCTACCAGTGATATCCGCCTTCTTCAGTAACTGTCTAATGGGTTGATTTGTGATAACCTCTATGGTATGAGCATGGAAGTAATGAGCAAGTTTTCTAGATGCCATCACCAGGGCCAATGTAAATTTTTCCAGGGGGAGATATCTGATTTCTGCTCCCTGCAATGTTTTGCTGGCGTAATAAATAGGCTTCTACTTCCCATCTTCCATTGTCAGCAATACTGCACTAACCGCATGCTCTATTAAAGCCAAATAAAGCTGTAAAGTATCCCCTGGTCGAGGGGGTGGACAAAATTGGAGAAGACGCGAGATATTCTTTTAGCTTACTCAACATTTCATCAGCCTCTTCGTTCCAAATCATCTTGTTCGCCCCCTTTAATAGAGCAAACCGTGGTCAACATCTATCAGACGTATGACTAATGAATCGGTTGAGTGCTGCCAGCATTCTTGTAAGTTTTTGGACCTCTTTCTTCATCCTCAAGGGCGATATGGCTTGTACGACTCGTATCTAGTCACGGTTGCCTTCAATCCCACGTCTGGTAACCAAGTGTCCAAGGAATTTTCTGGAACTTACCCCAAAAACATACTTTACCGTGTTAAGCTTTAACCCATACTTATCTAGCGTGGTGAATACATGCTACAAATATTGGATATAGGTTTCAGGCTCTTTACTCTTTCCAACCATATCGTTAATATAAACTTCAATGGTCTTGCTGAGATCATCCTTGAACATCTTAGTTACCAATCTTTGATAGGTTACCCCAGCATTCTTCAACCCAAATGGCATGACTCGATAACAATAAATCCTTTTTGGAGTAACGAAAGAGGTCATTTCTTCATCGGGTGTGTACATTAGGATTTGGTGATACCCTCTGTATGCATCCAGAAAAGACTTACATGAACTTCCTACTATTGAGGCCACTAATTGATCTATTTTGGGTAGTAAAAATGGATCGTTTGGGTAAGCCTTGTTCAAATCCGTGTAATCCACATAAACTCTCTACTTCCCATTCTTTTTCTTGACCACCATCATATTGGCTAGCCATTCCAGATATGAAACTTCCCTGATAGCTTCAGCCTCGAGCAAATTTCCAACCTCTTATATCACAGCTTCAGCATGCTGGTATGTCCATCTTCGAGCTTTCTGGATAACAGGCTTGACTCCTGAGTTAACATTTAGCATATTACACATAATTTCAGGGGCAATACCTGGTATTTCTTATGACGTCCAGGTGAAAGTCCCGATGTTTTTTAGCAACATCTCTGTAAGCTCCAGCTTTTCCTCAGGGGACAAGTTAGAGTCGATGAGAAAGTATGGATCATCTCCAGACTGCTCAATGTCAACCCTTTCTAATTCCTCGACAACTTTGGTTGAGGGATCTCCACCAACATCATCGATTTTTGGTGTGTTCTCAGGTATCTCAGTAAGCTGAACTTACTAAGGCAGAGTTTTTTGATTTCAAAGCGGCAGTGAAGCATTTCCTTGATATATCCTAGTCTCCTTTAATTTCTACCACCTCATCTCCATAAGGGAATTTGAGTACTTAATGATAAGTTGAGGGGACTGCCTTCAATGCGTGTATCCACGATCTCCTAATAATTGCATTGTAAGACGATGATGCATCCATTACTGTGAATTCCACATCATATTCAACCAATCCTGGTCAGATGAGTATTATCACTCTTCTGAGGGGCCAAACCGGGGTGGAGTTGAATCCAACAAGCGGGCATTCTGCCGGTTTTAAATCCTCTTCTGTCACGCCGATTTTCTTAAAAAGATTAAGGAACATGACCTCCATTGAACTTCCCACATCCACCGATATCCTTTTGACGTCAGATTTGAACATATTTAGCGTAACCACAAGTGCATCATTATGTGGTTGTTAGATTCTGATGATTTCATCTTCATGGAAAATAATTCCCCAATCATGACTTTTATGAGTACGTTTGCTCGGGGATTCAAGGACCTTAAGAACTTTAGCTAAACTCTGTCCCTCTGCTCGGGGAGAGATGACTGTGCTTTGTGTGTGATTTTTCATGTGAATAACATAGATTACGGCAGGACGCTGAATCTCCCACCTCTGTTACATCCTCTGCGGTGGCTAGTCGTCACCCCGAGCTTCTTTCACCTTAACATCATCTCTTTGTCTAGTGTGATCCTTTATCAGCCATTCAGGGGCATCTTCTACTTCCCCCAAATTTGATTGGATAATGAACTCTTTCAGGTGACCTTCTTTGACAAGGTCTTCCAGGAGATATCTAAGGGAGCGACGTGCCTCAGTACGGTGCCCTCTATCTTGATGGTACGAGCAGAATCTTTATTACTCTTCTTTCCTGGGAAGTCGGGTAGCTTTTTGGGCCATTGAAAGTAGGGCTGATCACGGATTTTAGGGAGTATCCTGAAGATTGGCTCTTTAAAAACCGTGTTGATAGCTTGAAATATTGATCTCTGGTTGTTGGGATACTCTTATAGCTTTTCCTTGCCTTTCCATTTCTTGAAAACCGATGATTTCAGCTCCATTTGTTCGGTTGGCTTAGTTTCGCCCTCAACCTTAGCATATTTCTCGAACTGACACATAAGGTTAGATATGTTTGTAGCTGACTTCTTTGTCAAGGATAGCCAAAGTTTATCTCCCTTTTGTAACCCTAATTTGAATAAGGTCACAGCTAATTGCTCAGAACATCCTTCCACTTCATTGTAAAGTTCCATTTATCACCTGGGATACTGCCTCAGGCTCTCATCGTTCTTCTTCTTCATGGTGAGGAGAACGTCAGTAATCTTTAGCTGCTATGACAAATTCTTTAGCTAGCTAGTCCCAACATCCAATGCTGCCTGGGGACAACTTATGGAACCATTGGAGTGCTATATCTCCCAAACTGGATGGAAAAACTTTGCACATCAGTTCATCATTGGAGCTCCATAAGTTCATCGCTTGCATGTAATGGCAATAATGAGCTAACGGGTCTGACTTACCATCAAAGATGGTTAATCGTGGGACTTGAAATTTTCTCAGGGGTTCTGCTTTACAGAACTCCGGTGAAAATAGGGATGAGGAGATCCTTCTAAGCACCCTTCTGGCCATCATTCGGGTCGATTGATCTGGAGCGTTCCACTCTGCATGTTGCAATCTCCATGCTTCCTTGGCACCACTTGACTTATTGGCTCTCGAGCGATCCTCACCATCACTGGAGGAACTTTCGACAAGCTCATGATTCCTTCTTCGATTGTGCCAGCTCCTCCCATCTTGGGTACTTTGGGGGGCTGGCCTAACTGCTTTTCCTTTCTTTGCTATGAGATCCTCGGTTGCTGATTGTGAGCTGGAAGTATTTCATCAAGATGAATGGAACCTTTTCCGGGCACAAAGCCTTCACCTCCGGTCTGTGAACGTCCATGTCACTGGTTCCTTTCCTTTTCATCCCCTAAGTTATTTGGTTTGGCATACAAAGTGTTTAGGCTTTGGCCTGAGTCGTCCATCTGGTTGTCAATTTCCACGCGGGTTTCTGCCACAGTCTTTCCTTTGGCGTTACTCAACTCAAGGAGTATTTCCTCTAATTCTGCTTGCTTCGCATTTGCCATTGCTTGTAGTTCATGTCTTCATTTATTGACCTTCAGATCTTTCATGGGTTTTCCCCGGCTTGATGCCAAGCCGGAGTCCGTATAGCCATTGCTGCTTGCTTTAATGGTATCATTTCATTCCCTGCAAAAGGTGACGGTGGTGGGTGGTAGAATTGCCTGATGCCATAATTACAGAAATTTCTTAGGTCATGGAATATGGGGAACAAAGAAACGTGTCTCATAATGGGTGCCAAATGTTTGGTAATAAAAAGTACCATCGAACGTGCTCACCACAGCCACAGATAGCACTGTTCAAACCTGAAAAAAAAGAATAAGTCAAAAGGAAGGGTCGCGGAGGGTCCCCGACCACAATCCCTTTGATGATAAAGTCAGGAAAGGCTTGAGAGAATTTCAAAATAAATTGATAATACTTTCTGGACTAATAGTGAGCGTACCTGAATTGGACATCCAGTTTGCTATTTATATCTCAGAGTTACAAAATAAATATTAATTAAACCCTTAGAAACCTAATGATTGCTCTCCCATTTGGGAAACCTCTCTCCCCCCAAAGTATTCTTGCATTGAATGCCCTTTGCTTTGCATTAAATGCACGTCATTTATCCTTAAATGTGCATAAAGTAAATGGAAGGATTGCATGCGATGTGACCCTTAGGAGCTGTACAAATGTATCATCTGTCTGTCATTTGTAAAGTGGGGGTGTTTTCAAAGGTAACTAAATAGTAATAAATAAACTAAATTCATTGCCCCTTAATGTCCATAATCAACAAAAGGAAAATGCAATCATTTAGTGGATGGGCTTTTTTCCCTTACATCTCTCCTGGTCAGGAATACTCTTCCCCGGTATTCCTGCGTGAAGATTTTTTAATCGGGAGTGTTGCCACATGTCAAGTATATTTTATGTACCAACAAGTGGCATTTGCAAGCTGTCCACTTGAATCTGCACAGAATCTTCTAGTTGCTTGATTTTATCCCAGACAGTGTCTTTGAGTTCTTGATTTGAACACTTAAGCCTAAAGAGCCGTTGAGTGAAAGTTTTATGGGTGAACATAACCGCTACGGAAGGGTCTCCATGGTTTCTAGAGTCTGAGAAAGTACCACAAGTTTTGGGTTTGGATGGTGAAAGACCACTAGAAACAAGAGATTAAGGAAAGGTTCCCATGGAAAGGGAAAAATATCATATTACCAAACCAAGGATCACCAGAAGACAATTGGATAGGTTGTTTTTAAGCAATGGTGCAACGGATGGTAGTTTAGTTAATGGGAGGATCAGGAAAGGTCCATCAACTCACCGAACAATGTCAAATTTCACTCACAAAAAGTTGGTAATGAAAATACCAAAAGATAACCAAGGCAAGCATTTTTGTGGATATATACGGTGCAGATGGTTTGGAGAATCAAAAAAAATAGATCAATGGATATACCTTAAGTAAGACAAAACAAGAGCTTGATTTTCCTCTAAGAGATTTCGGGCAACCGATTAATAGGGTGAAGAGAGAATCAAAAATCATGTTAAGAATCCTAAAAAGCACAGATATGTCACTATGTCAAAAAAGCATACCCGAAAACCATGGATAATGATTGTCCTTCATGGGTACCACAAGATCAGACAAAAGAGAGTAATAGGTCCAGTCAACATTAGGATACTCTCGGTTTGGGGTTCGATTAATTTTAGGAAAAAAATGATGTTAATAATAGTCACAGAAATAGAGACCCCTCGAACAAAAGTATCAAAGAAACCCAACTCTAAGGAAACTTAATGAATAGTGGAAAAGAACTCATGAACGAGTTTGACAGAGGCACTACCAGAACCATTACCAACACCCACCCACCCTTCTGTTTTCGAAGAGCTTCTTGATGAAAGAGAAGTCTGCAATGAGTATGAGAACTCTACCTAACGCTTGAAGAGGACTAGTCAGTGAGAGAAGATCGAGTCATAGAGCAACTTTCAACCATCCAAAAAAAACCAGAGAATGAGGAGGGAGAAGCTCGATTAAAGGCAGAGGTGGTCTGAGCCAACTTGGAAGAGCATAAGGCACCATGGGTGGCAGTCTTCTTCTTAGATTTAGAAGCTTTGGAAGGAACCTTGAATCTCTTGGTAGTACCAATTTTGAGTCCTTTTGTTTTCACCATTGTAGCTAAATAGAGAATGGGGTTAGGGATTATACATGGGCAAACTGGTAAGGCAGAAGACAAAAAGATATTGGAGAGCACAGGGTGAAGCAAGCCTTGTTAGACTTAGGTGCTAGGTTTAGGTGAGCTAAAACCTACTAGAGTAACTCTACAATTACCGAATTATTCTATTAAGACTCCAAGAGGTATAGTGGAGGACATTCTCATTTAGATTGATAAGTTCTAGTTTCCAATAGACTTCATTGTCTTAGATACCCAACCTATCTATAATCCAACACCTCCAGTTCCTGTCATTTTTGGTAAACCTTTCCTAGCAACCATTAACATAGTAACCAATTATAGTACAGGTCTCATGAGGATATCTTTTGGGAATATGATAGCAGAAATGAATGTGTTTAAGGTGTCTAAGCAACCATTGATAGAAGATAATAGTAGAGAGGTGGACTTAGTGCAAACAGTAATTGAGGAGTACATTAAATGGTAGTTCATAGGAGATCCTTTGGAGAAGGCATTGATGCTCAGTAAGGGGAGTGATTACATTGATAAGGTGAGAAATGAGAGTGTAAGGGAAGTTTTAAAGTGGCTTAATAATGCTTCAGTATGTTTATTGCTCAATCTAATCAAACTTTTGAGCCTATCTTTCCTTCTAAAGTCAAACCTATACCATCATTAAAATAACCTCCCAATCCAGATAGGAAGCCTCTCCTAAATGAGCTCAAGTATACGTTCTTAGGTGAAGATGAGTCTTTTCCAGTGGTTATTTCATCCTAACTTACTATGGTTCAAGAAAATAGTCTAGTTAAGCTTCTTAGGAACCATAAGAAGACAATAGGGTGGACTATAGCTGACCTTGATGGGATTAGCCCCCTCTAATGTACACATTTTATTTACCTTGAGGAGGGTGCGAAACCCGTTAGACGGCCTCAAAGAAGATTGAATCCTAGTATGAAAGAGGTAATTAATGGGGAGATCTTAAAGTTAATAGATGTTGGGATTATATTTCCCATTTCAGATTCTAAGTGGGTTAGTCTGACCCAAGTTGTCCCTAAGAATCCTAGAGTTGCAGTAGTTAAAAATGAGAATGAAGAGTCGGTGCCTACTCAAATTTAGATTAGGTGACGTATGTGCATTAAGTATCGAAAGTTAAATGTTGTGACTAGGAAAGACCACTTCCCTTTGTCCTTCTTGGACGAAGTTTTAGAAAGGGTAATGGGACGACTATATTTGCTTTTTTGATGGTTATTCTGGTTATAACCAAATTGAGGTTGCTTTTATCGACCAAGATAAGACTACTTTCACATGCTCTTTTGGATCTTTCACTTATAAACGCATGCCCTTTAGGTTGTGCAATGCCCTTGCTACATTCCAGAGGTGCATGATAAGTGTCCTTTATGATATGATCAAGACGTTTTTTGGAAGTTTCATGGATGATTTTTTGTGTATAAGGATAGTTTTGAATTATGTCTGGAGAATTTGAGGAAAGTGTTGAAGAAGTGTGATGAAAAGTGTCTTGTGTTAAATTTGGAAAAATGTCAGTTCATGGTTACTCAAGGGATTGTTCTTGGACACGTTGTTTCTTTTAAAGGGATAGAGGTAGATAGAGCAAAGATAATGATTATTTAGAAGTTTCCTACCCCTAGATGTGTCAAGGATATCCAATATTTCTTAGGACATGTAGGTTTCTATCAAAGGTTCATTACATCTTTTAGCTTAATAGCAAAGCCATTGACTCAACTCCTTGCTCAAGGTGTTCCATTTGAATGGAAGTCACAGGGTCAAGAGCCTTTTGATAAGCTTAAGAGGAGCCTCACATTAGCACTTATCATGCAGGCACCTGGTTGGTCTTTACCCTTTGAGCTGATGTATGATGCTAGTAACTATGTTATGGGTGTAGTGTTAGGCTAGAGAATGGATAGGAAACCTCATGTTATCTATCATACGAGAAAAACCTTGAATAAAGCATAGCTTAATCACTCTACCACAAGGAAGTAGCTCTTAGTTGTTGTGTTTGCTTTGGAAAAGTTTTGTTCATACTTGGTGGGGTCTCTTGTTATTAGTTAAATAAGCCATGCAGCTCTTAAGTACTTGCTCACGAAGAAAAATGCTAACCCTACGCTAATTCCTTGGATTCTCATCCTACAAGAGTTTGATATTGAAATTAAAAATAAAAAGAGAGTTAAGAATGTAGTGGCTGATAATTTATCATGATTGCCTAGTCAAGAGCTGAATCATTTTGACTCTCTAATTAATGAACATTTGCCAAATGAGCAATTGTTTATGGTGAGCACTGAAGCATAAACACACATATCTTGGTATGCAAACATTAGATGAGAGGAAATTCTTCTAGAACATTCGACACTTCTTTTCGGATGAGCTATATTTGTTTAAGTATTGTTTAGATCAAGTTACTAGATGGTGCAAACCTAAAAGTGAGAATTCTAGTGTAATATCTTTCTATCATACCCTTGCTTGTGTTGGTCTTTTTCTGCTAAAAAGACCATTGCAAAGATCATTAAGTGTGGCTTGTATTGGCCGAGCATGTTTGAAGGTGTCTTTGCCTTTTGTGTTACATGTGACGATGGTCAAATATTAGGAGGTCTCACTAAGCGTAACATGATGCCTTTACACATCATTTATGTTCTTGAGATCTTTGATTATTAGGGTATTGATTTTATGGAACCTTTCACTAATTTATTTGGTAATGAGTATATTTTAT
>QLOD02150778.1:0-34613 GCA_003260245.2 Sideroxylon spinosum
ATTATTATTATTATTATTATTATTATTATTATTATTATTAGGAGCTCATCCTCTTACAGCTTATGATGCAGGTAATAATTTAAGTTGTGAGCTGTACCTTTTGAACGAGGAAATTAAAATTTTATTAATTTTTATTTTCTTACATTTAAATTTTATAAAATTGTTTAAGGAAAATTTAATAAGCCTTTATTTGTAAGGAGGATATTAATTGTTTATGTTTGATTTTGGAAGACTATTTGGGCCTAGTTTTGGAGGCTTATAGTTTTGTTTTGGAGTTTTATTGGCTAATTTGTTTTGATTAAGGAATTTATTTAAATTTAAAACATAAATATATTTATTTTTATATTTTATTTATTTTTATTGCTTCACAACATGTGTATACGACTCTGGCGTGGAACAGAAAAAATCGATAAATTTAATACATGTTCTTTTATTCGCGTACTCTTGACATAGAATCTAGGATGTAACATTTGTTGTTGTAGGTTGTTTTTGTCATTCGCACGTTGTTGTTTTATTTATTTATTTATTTTATCGATTGTAGGTTGCTATATTGGTATAAATATTTAATGTTGTTATGTTACTTGCTTTTTGTACAAACAGGTGCGTAGCAAAAAACGCATTTGTTGGTAATAACTATTTTACATTTGAGACGCTAAAATTCTCTAGTTATGTGGAGAATTTCTTTACTTTGTTGTAGTTTGAGAAATTTGAAGTTTCTATTTTCTATCTTTCTTGTATACTAAGATTAATTCTCCAGCTACATAGATGTTAGAAAATGAGTCCATTTAAGTATGTCAAAGGTTAATATGGTGACTATGTTTAGCTTGAGTAGGGTGTACATTTTGTTTATATAGAGATGATCAAGGGCGGAGGTAGAGGTTGGCTGTGGTGGGCTATAGTCCTGGTAAAATTTTGATAAAAATTTTTTTTAATATTAATATTTTAATTTAATTATTTATAGTTTGGGTAATACCCAACTCATACCTTAATATATTTTAAATTTTAATCTAAATATTTTATAGCTTAAGTAATACTCAACCTGTAATTTAAATTGTTTTATAAATAAAAAATAAATTAGTAGTCCTAAAAATCTAAAAAAGAAAACCCTAAGAGTCCAACAAATAAAAATAAAAAATCAAGACAAAAACCAATAGTACATACCTATACTTAGGTAAAACTTTTAACTATTAAGAGCCGTTGGTAGCTCCAACCAATTAAAAAACTCCAAAAAAATTTTGAAGTTCTAACTTTTTCAAACTTTAAAAAATTTGAATGTTTAAAAAGGTTGTCAAGATTCATTGGAACAAATCGTTATAGTACATTTCAATGGATTTTGTTAGATTTTTTTTAAAAATTAGATTGATATCTGTACCAAAAATGCCACAAAACTTCAAAAATTTTTAAAATTCTCCTCTAAAATTTTCTCACGTATCACTTTATATAATTTTTAATAATTTCATATCAAATCAAATATAAACATCCAACTATCATTTCAAAACAACATTTTACGTTCCAAATTAAAAAAAAAAAAATTCACTTTTAGTTTTTTTTTTTTTTTTTTGACACTTCAAGCGGTCCCTTACTGACTCCTAACTTTTCTTTTTATTTTTTCATCTTTCCCAATTTTCGGTAAATCAAATTTTTTTCTTTCAATACTGGGTTTTCGGATTGAAAGACAACAACAGCAAACATGATTTGATAAAATCACAAATTTAGATTGATAATTATTTATAACCAAAAAAAAAAATTATACGTAACCCGGGGTTAAAAAAAATCATACCTCTGCCTTTGGAGATGATCATTCAAAGGTTAATATATTTTTATTGTGTAAAGGTTGTGTTTTTTTTTTTTTTTTTTTCCCCTACTTTTGTTTACTTTTGTTGTATACAGGTGCATGCCTTTGTTATGTTGCTTTGTAACGGGGTGGCTCTAAAACAGTGTGCTGGAGGAATTTGGGTCTTCTCATTTGTTTACACAGTAAACGTAATTGGTAAAAATTGTCATGCTGCCTGATTTGCGTTTTGCGCAAAATTGAGCCTTGAAATCACGCTAAACAATTCTCATTAATTTAATACATTTACACAGTAAACAAATTTGACCCTATTCCAGTAAAAAATTTCAAAACTAACCTAGAACTGCAAAAATTTCCTCCCATCTGCCAACTGTGGTCAAAAACTCATCTCTTTTGCATATTTGTTAACAAAAGTATAATCCTCACAATAATTACCTACATCAATGCATATAACAATAAACACTGTGAACGAATAGACAAAAAAAAAGTCTAGCGCGTATTCTCACCTAGCTGAAATCTCATATTTCTAAAATAAAATTAATTCAAATATTATTAAAATAAATTCAACTAATTACATAAAAAATATAATCCATGAGACCATTAAATAAATAGGATCAATAATTAATAATCTAGGTTGTAATAATAGAAGGCAACTTAATTTTGCTCCATCAATTATATCATTTTGGTCAATTATCAGTTAGGCTTCTTCATTCAATGCATCTTAATCGGATCGTGAAATGCTATTCTATTATAAAAGTTCATTTTTTAAACTAATCTAACTCTGCCCTTCCTCTCAAAACATTTGAATATTTTATCTTTTTTTTTTTTTTTTTGGAACTAATAACAACTCTCTCCTTACTCCTAAAACGTTCAGCGCCGGCGCCATTCTATTTTCCTTCCTTATGATTATAACTATTAGTCATGAATGGCTTTCATAGCTCCTCATGCTAATCAGTTCTCAAATAACTCTTACTATCATAAATGGCCTTCAATCCTCTTCTTTGACCATGAGTCATGAATGCCTTTCCGTGCTTTTCTTCGGTCATAAGTTCTCCCATAACTATTACTATCATGAATAGCTTCCAATGGCCTTCTCCGACCATGAGTCACTTCAAATACTAATTTGTAATTACCAACTGCATTACTCCGAATCCTATTGCATTTTTGCATACAATTGTTTTTTGCAAACAGTCATCAATGAATCTACGGCTAAGAAAAATCACCATTTTGATTGTTCAACGACTTTTGTTTCTTGTCTGGGTGATTTTATTTCTTCATCTACATAAAATACTCAATATTTGAATTGAATTAATTCTCTATTTTATATTTATTCTTTCCACATTTTCAGGTTTCATTTGATTATTTAAGATATTTACCCTATATTATCTATGTTCTTTTCCCAATGTATTTATCATTTTACTTTTAAGTTTTGTGTGTTAGTTTAATACGTTATTTAAGTCTATCCACTAGAATAGTGACTCTGTGATGTTTTAGAAGTCTATCCACTAGAATAGTTACTCTGTGATGTTTTAGAAAAACTAACCTCTAGTTTTTGAGAATCAAAAATTTTTTGAGGTGTGAATTTTAACGTCCAGCTCAAATTTTTTTTTTTCTCCTTTTTCCAAACTTTCTTTTGTAGCTTAACTCATATTCCATCGGAGAAGCTACTAAACATGTTTAATATATACATTTTATAATGTTTTTAAAATTTTGTTTAAATTTCTAGTTTAATTGTTCATAGGAACTTCCTACTGTAAGTTTATAATTGCAAATGATGATGATAAAAACTCATACAACCAAAGGAACAAGAAAATAAAAATTGAAAAAAAATAAATAAACCTAGAAGTTATTTAGACTCTAATTTTTTTTTTTTTTTTAACGAATTAGTCTGCGAAACTTTGGTGGAGATTGTTTTTTGCAAAACTATTGGACGAAACATTTTAATTTCTTATTTCAATTTATAGTTTTATATTTTCTTTCAACAACTATAGCAACTGGTAAGCTAATTTAGCTATGGGTGATTAGCTTTATTTTGTGCCTTTATGATAACGAAAATGCCATCACTTACTACAAAGGTATGTTTAATTCCAACCATATTTTCGTCAACAATAGGGCCTATACGTATATATGTAAATAATATATAGGTATGTATGTATATTCAAAAAATGACTTATTTTATTTGTACAAGTTAATGTGCAAATGCTAATATCACTGGGCACAACGAGAAGTTTGGAGTGGTTGCAGGTGAAATGTTTTATTCATTTTAATAGATTGAAATTCTTTGGTTTATATATATTTTTTTTATTGTTATGGGTTGAAATTCATCAATTTTTTTTTGGTTATAGTCAACTATTTCAAAAGTGATGATAAAGTTGTTTAAAAGGTTAAATTATTGTTGATAATTAAGCTTTGCAAGTATAAAAAGAATAACAAAAAATATGAGAAGCACATTCCTAGAATATTTTTTTTTTCACGATTTTCCTATATATAATTTTTCCATGTATGGTATTATAATTTTGTAATATAATGAATTTCGATTTCCTCTTACCTATTGTAGATAACCCATTTTTGCACGGTACTTCGTACATTTAAAAATAAAAAATTTGACAATTACATATTCTTGTAAATATTAAATTTTGCCTCCAAAATATTTTTCTTATTCTTATTGAGCTTTAGACGGGAAAATTTGCCCCAAAAAAATACCGTTTTGTCCTTAGATATAGAATAGAGTTAAATTGAAGAAATTTATGAATACATTCAAAGAGTATATTTCAACATTCTTACATTGAAAAATTGGTCGAATTCAAGTGTTAAGGGTCAATTCGTTCAAGAAGTCAAAGTAAGGGACTACTAGTAGAGCCATAAAGCAATATTGACTAGAATTAACAAATCAAGTTTGGAAGATGTCAAAAGCTCCAGAATATTCAAAAACATGTGATGATATTGAAATTTGGGTTTGGAGTGGTCAAAAGGTGATTTCAGAGGTTTGTTTCAACATTAGAATATCCAAAATAGCTCTTACCTATAAATTGCAATGACCAAGCAACAAACATCATCGGGACCATCAAATCAAATCAAACGACTTTAAAATTGCACATAAATGTCAAATACATATTTCCTAAGGTAAGGACATTACCAGATTAGGTCTTTTGACTATTGGGGAGTCCCTCTAGAGTTGAAACTTTGAAATTTGTTAATTATTTGTAAATCCACAGAGAGGCCTAAGAGTCATTCAGGGGAAATTTTTGAAATCCTTATACTTCAAAATAGTAAAAGGAGTCCTTCTGTGTATACCTCCACAGTTTCCGACGAAGAATTGGGAGCCCCCTCCATTTCAGCCCATTTCAAAACAACATTTTTTAAAGAGACATAACTCAATCCTGAAAAATCTAAATTTGACCAAGTTTTGATCTAATTGGTCTAAATTGCTCCAAAAAGTATACCAAGGTCTCCAAGGCTCCCAAAAATTACCAAGAACTTCATAAAATGATCTGAACCTAACAAGACTATACTCAAACTTAGCTAAACATGGCCTAAGCTGAGGAGTGCAGGAAAATGGCCTTCTTTTCTTTCTAGCTACCAAAATGGTCTACCACATGGCTATAGCAAACTGTTTTGCCTGTCTAGATTTGTAGAACATTCTGCCTAACCTGTTTTGTAATCATGCTTACCCAGGGCTTCAAGCAAACATATTTACCTATCTCAACAGGAAGAAAAGAATGCAAAAGGACCTTAGCAAAGAGTTTTTCTTGTTGAATCAGGCAAATATGCCCAAGGACACTTAGCAGTTCTTTTTACCTAATTGGTCGAGTAAAAGCTTTATTCAGCTCAGAAAACTATAAAAAAGGGCCTCCCCTCCATCCATATTCCACATTCACACCAAAAGAAGCTCTCATGGCATCACTTGAATTCCAGACTTTATCTCTCTATTTCTCATTTGGTATTATTTTCTCTCTCTAGATATTTTTATTTTTATTTTATTTTATTTAATTGTTTTAATTAGTATGCTAACATGCTTAGGATAAAAATATTTTTTAAAGTTAAATAAGAATTATCTTGTCAACGAAAGGTGTCTTACTCATAACTAATGTTCAAGTCAATCCCGATATATGATATTGACCGAATTAACGCGAGACAATTTTAAAAATTCTCTACATTCTGCATGAGTCATTTATCACTACGTCTGAATTCAACTTACTTGTAATATTCTGTTTAAATTTTACCCAATGCCATGTCAAAATAATGCTAAAAAAATATTAAAACACCAAAAAACATGCAAACACACACTCACAAGGGTAGAAATAGCTTTAGAAATTAAATGCTTATCAATCCAAAGTACTTACCTGAGCGAGTAATCCTCTGGAGAAAGGAAATGATTTAGAATCGTTTAAGCTTTTAATTTCTAAGTTTAATTCTCCCTTAGAGATAATTGTGAAATAAACCATGTGAATGTGCCAATATTATGATATGAATTGTCATTATATTTGAGCATTTACATAACATTAAACCCTCAACTCACATTGCCTAGACTTGCCAGACTAGAGAAAGGCTCAGGAGGTAGACTCTTTACCCGACCAAATTTGATAGAGTTAGGCATCTCACTAGATCAACTTAGACCTTGGCTCATCCTAGGACAAAGTGACAGGCACTAAATCCTCCTCACATGAGAATGCATCGTAAGAGCTAAACTCCTTGGTTAGAGCAAATCTCTTTCCCTTGAAATCATGTGCTAGGCATTAATTTAATCCTAGGAGCTAGGCTCCTAATCAAACCAAGACGGAGCTAAGCTTAAGAGCTAGGCTCCTTGTCAAAACCTAACCTAATAAAGTAAGGCATAGGAGCGATGCCTCTTATTAGAACAAGTCAAATTGAGCAAGGCTCATTTCAAGATTGAATGCCAGGCACTACGTCCGCCTAACACAAAATCACATACCAAGAGTAAAACTCTATTTCAGAGTAAGGCTCTTTTTCTTAAATCATGTGCAAGGCACTGATTCACAATCCAGCTAGGCTTTTTTTAAAGTTTTTTTACTAAGAACTAATTTTTAGACTGTCACTTTAGAATCATGATTCAAATCAACACTGACTGCCTATAGAGATTACGTCTAAAAATACCCCTAAGTGTAAGGTTATGCAGTGTAGTTTTAACTCGATGAGTATGAGGTCAAACCTACAAGGAACCTACTATTTTAATTTCTAAGTTTCCAAAGACAAAAGTAATATACTACCTAGTTCAAAAGTGACAGTTTCAAGTGTTTAAAGGTTTTGGATTGATTTCGATTTATAAATAAAATGTAAACTACTTAATTAAACTTAATCTAACCAAAATATAAAAATTTAGAATTTAAAGTAACAAAGAATTGAAATTAAAAGATGTGATTCAACTAATGCATAATGGTCTTGATTCAACTTTCAATTCCGGGTGGATTGATTATTTCACAATGTGATGTGCTTTTAATACACAATCTAAGTTTCACATAAAGGAAAAATAGATCGGAAAGATATTTTCGTGAAAGCATATAAAATTCTCCCTAACTCAGTTTTGTACTCACGTTTAGGATTATAAAACCAGAAGATATTCTTTGATAATATTAGGGTTTAGATTTTAATGCATTCACCTCAAAAATATAGAAGAAATTGTAAGGTTCAAAAATCCTTATCAGGGATTACAGAGAATATGATCAAGGATTTTTATTTTCGAATGGTTTTGAATTACATGAAATTAAATCTAAAAAATGTAGATCTATACGTGTATGTTTTCACATAATACACATAGATCTACGCACATCACAAAGTTTATAATCATCCATACTTCCTTGATTCGTTGAATCAAGAACTAGGGTTTTAAGCCTAACATGGAATTAAAATCGACACAAGCAATGAAAATAAAAACAAGATATGAAATTGCATTCATTGAATTAAAATAAAGATTCAAATACCGTACTTCAAAATGATACACAAAGTAATCAAAGTTGACAACGCTCCAATGAAAACTCCAAGAAAACGCAAGGACATTCTTCAAAAATAATGAAAAGAAAACTCAAGAACTAAAGAAAAAATCAACAAAATAATCTATACAACGGCTGGAATGAACTCTCAAAACATCCCCTTAAAGGTTCTATTTATAGAGCCCTTCATAAAACCTTAAAAATTACAAAAGTAGCACCCTAAAGTACCCAGTGGTCTGGACCACTCGTGGCTACGGTCCGAACCGCTGTAGCTTACTTTCTTCACTTTATGGTGCAGTGGTTTGGACCGGCTGGGAGATGGTCCGAGCCACAATGCCTACTTTGACTTCCTGCTTTGCTTTTCTCTCCTTATTCTTGCTCTAGTCCGAACCGGGGCGATTTGTGTGGGCACTAAAGACTCGTTGTTGTTATTTTCATTATTGTCATCACTGCTAATCACGATTATTTCCTCTTATTTCTTGCATTGAAGAGAATAAAACAAATAAGTGATAAATATTAACAAAACTAGTAAATTTATTAAATAATGCATGCTTCTTATACTAAGTTATGAAGTTTATAATTACACTTTTCAAGTGTAATCACACTCTCCAACTTGAACATTGGCAGTCCCTAGCAATGACTTTATTAAAATAAATGTAAACTACTACCCATTTCTCTTTTCGTTGGAAACACGGCTACACTTAGCTACATGTAGCAAGTTTTTTAAACTCCGAGGTTACCCTTAGTGGACGGATGAAGTCTCGTGACGGTTTGTAGTGAATCTACCCATAAAATTCTTAAACTAATTCAATGTGTGGTAATAATAATTCCAAAAAATTCTGATTCAAATTCAATATGAAACAAATAGCCAAACTTAAAATCTTGCGTAAATTGTTTTCAAATGTACTTCAAACTCACCTAACATTTCAACCATTTAATCTCAAGTGTGTCAAGTACTATCATTTAATCAACATGTTACCAAATATACTCAAAGATCATGGTTTTGACTTCAACTCTCACCAAGATGTTCACTTTCAAATGAAATCGCTCGAACGGGTTACTCTCGTGGTTCATGCATGGATGCAATATCAAATTAGTGCATTGAACCAAAATCAAAAAGTGACATGAAAGAATTAAAATAGTAAGTATAGCATAGCTTCATGAATGGAATGTATTAATGCATATGCAAGAAAGTTACTATCAGTCACATGAAATAGATCAATGCTCTAAGTATCTTTCACCGAGAGTCCGTTAGGTCTTTACTAGGTCGTAGCTTGGCCATGGGGTATTGATTAGACAAACAAAGGATGGGAAAAATCAAAGTGCATGTCTAGGGATTATAATAATACAATGAAGTACTCCCCAACTTTTCTCCTTTCAAGTCTTTGAATGCCAAACACTGAAGCTTTATTGTCATCATTTTTTTAATTATTTTTTTATGGGACTAATAATAATGAATTCACGAATTGCTATATCCCATTTTTTTATGAACTCACCCTTTTATACACCTTTTTGCCAAATTTGCATAAATATCTCATAACATGTAAGGGTTGGTTTACCTATGTATCTAAGGCTAAAGGGTTATAATTGTGGTTGAAATAAGAAATATTATATAATATAACATTTTATAAAGGCTCCAAAGTGGCTCTAAAGGTAATGTAATCAAAGAGAAGTTATAGGCTTCCAAATATAAGAAAGATGGCCTAACAGCACTCTTTAGGTTCATAACACTTGTCAAAAGTAATGATCCATACATGCAAATTAAAAGTAATATCTTATGCATTCAATACCAAAGCAAAGTAATGTAATGAAACTATTCAAAAAAAGTGAGATGGAAGAATTTATATAGATCATTAGTTATAAAACCCTCAAAAATAAAGATCATGTTAAAAAGCTCACACAATAAAGGGTATTAGGTCTCCACCTCCATCTTGGGATACTTGAAGAACTATATCTCATAGATTATAATCCTTAACATGCTTTAAATTAAGTGATAAGTCTTTAATACAGAAGAAAAAATTTATACTCAATTTAAAATTTAGTTCTTTATTTCAAAATTGAACATCAAATCATCTGTCAATTTCATGACTATTACCACCATTGAATTAGAAAATAATCCATTCATTAGTCATTCACAGTATGTAAGGGAAGTCTACATATTATTAACCATCCCCTCCCCAACTTAAAAGACACATTGTCCTCAATGTGTGTGTTGTGCATGAACAAGAGAGAAAGAAAAATGAAATGGCATAAAATGTATGTAAATAGTACCCCCAACTTAAAATGCAAGTGACTAATGATGTCAAAACAAATAAATAATAAAAAGAAAGAAAACAAGAAGAAATTACTAGAAAAGAGCAGAAGATAAGGGAGAAGAATTACCTTATGTCAACATCATATGAAGCTAAAACAACATTAATTGAACAAATAGCCTCCTCAGATAAATGAAAATCTTACGGGGGTAGCTCACCATATAATCCGACTCAATGTCAGTACTCTCCTCTATCTCACACCCAAATCAAGAATATCTTCTAAGGGGGGCATATCATCGTTATCTGAGTGTGATGAATTATCAGATAAGACGATGGTGTTAGTGTTAATGTCAAATTAGGTGCATCAGGCCATTCAACAGATATATTTACCTCAGCCCACTCCATACGCACCAAAATTTCTAAATCAACCTCGTCCCACCATTCTCCTATAAGAAACTAGTCAGGGGTTATATGAATTAAATGAGGGAAAACAACAGGGATAAAGAATTACTCTCCTTAAAGCAATCATTGGGCCACTTCTCAATGGGACACTCAGAACTCACTGACGTGTCATCCCCACTAAGATTATCAATATAAATATCAAATTCATTCTCCTCATCTAATGGGTCAGAATGGTTAGAAATGATGAACCTGTCTTAGCACAAAATAAATAAAGAGTGGAATAAGAATATTACCATAAAACTACCAAACATGAGATAAAAAGTAAAGAGAAAAGAAACTAAAAGAACATAAGCTAAAATAGAAAAAGGAAGTAAAGAAAAATAACATGTAAGAATGAGCTATGAACGCAATATAAGACAACTGATAGCATAATCATAACTTAAACAAGTACAAAATAAAGGTTATAGCTATGTGATAGAGTTTTAGGGGTACAAAGTCGAGTATTAAGTTCAAACCCTAAACTCACAAATATTACAAACATTTCAAAAAGGTAAAAGAAATAAAATAAAGCATCAGTGTGGAGATGGTTGAGAGGAATCTCGAAGATGATCCAAGATGCTCTGCAAGAGGTGACCCTGAGTCTGTTGGGACTGCTGAATTTGAAGTAAAAGTTAGTGGTCCTTCTCTTAATTGCTTTCCATTTAACTCATCCTCTCTGCTAAGGCTTCTATTTGGGAAGCTAGTTCAGCGGTGGACACCTCACGTTCCACCTCCTCGTCGATTGAGCCAGAGACCTACTTCCTTCCTAATTGGCCTCTTTTCTCCTCTTTTTAATTCTAGTTGTTTGACCCCGAGGCTTAGAATATGAGATGATATTAAATGGGTTCAACCTTGAAGCCAAAGGCATATCATCTGTGATCTGGGCACCCTTTCGTCTGAAAATTTCGGTAAGAGCACCGCCAAAGGGTAGTGCAGTAAGGGCTCCATGATGCTCATAGGTATATACAACATAGTGCCAAAAGTATGAGGGAAGATCAATTGCCATGCCTGTTCCAATTGCATAATCAACTAGGCTAGAAGAGGGGTACAATTGGCATGTCTATTTTGTGGGAGGAGGTTGGTGCAGGAGAACATGTGTAACGCCTAATTTTTGTCATTCAAAGAACAACTTGGCTTCCTATATTCCCCAATCCATTCTTGACCCTCTAACAATATCTCCTAATAAATGATGGATAGTGGTGGTGTGCCCTTAACTGGATAAGAAAATACCAGGTTTTCAATGTGGGAGAGTTAGAAAACTTGTGAGAACCCATTTGGTGTGAGCACAATCTCAACTCCTCGAACCCAACTAACTATTATTTCCCGGTTTTTCCTCCTAATTATGGAATTTTCTTTTACATTGGCAAAAAATTCTTGAACAATATCCACCACACAACTAGAGTGAAACTATGTCAAGCCTAACCACTGTCTGCTCTCAAAATTTTAGTGTAGCATAAAATCTTCACCTTTAAATTGATCGATTTTCTAGAATCGTTCAATTACTACTGACTTGTAAGCTGAAATATCATCATATTGGGTTTCGGCTTCTTTTTTCCAGAAACACTTATGATCAAAAGAGGTGGAATCAACATGTTCATGGGCAGTTTTCTTAATAAGTGGTGGCATGGTTGCTACATCAAAAAGAGGTAATATTGATAGCAAAGTCAGCCAAGAATCAATCCCTACATCCACACAAATTCGGTGGCCCACTAGGCATAAAATGAACTAAAGAACTTAAAAGAATTAAGCTAAATCAACTCTTAGGGACCACACATTCGGGTTTACAATTTAGAAAATTACTTACTTATGTTGGAAGATAGTAAGTGACCAACCCTAAATTGTTTCGAGTTTTTCCTCTCAAGTGCAAGAGGGCAGTTAGAGTTTTAAACTCGGTAAGTCCGAGGTCGAGTTCACAGGGAGCCTATATTATTTAGTTTTTAGGTTACGAAGGGAATTTAGATTTTTAATATAAAAGAAGTTTGATATTCAATTGAAACTAAATCTTAGGATTTAACAGAAATAAAGCAAATAAAAAAATAAAATTAAAACTAATAACTAAATTACCTTTACAAAAGAGCTTTAACAATTCAATTATATTTAAATTTTCTTTTAAATTCAGAATAAATTGAAAATAAATTAATCGAATTAATTACTACGACAATCTGAATTGAATAATGAAACCAATAATAAAGAAGTCTTTGATTCAACTTGCAAGTCCGGGTAGTTCACTACTTTACTCTGGGATGTTTACTTTCAAAATTGAAATTCGATTTTATTTAAGAATTATTGAGAATATTTGAATCGAAAACCAGTACCAATGATTTCAACAAATGTGGTTAAAGGTTTTTGTTTTCAAAAGTTTTTCAAACAAATGAATTTCGAGTTTTACTCGAAACCTATTTATAATCTTGTCCAAAAATATGTAGATAACTATAATCGAAAACCCATACTAGTGATTTCAATGAATATGGTTAAAGATTTTCATTTTAGAATGTTTTCGAAACAAGTTACAATAGATTTAAAATAGTAGATCCTTACACATGCACCTTCGAAACCCTTGCGAAGGGTCTACGTATATCCCAGAGTATTTTCATTAACTACCCTTCCTTGATTCGTTGAATCAAGAATTAGGATTCCATGCTGACATTATTATAGAAGAAATGAAAGCAACAAACACATAAATCATCATTCAATCTATCAATTGAAATCCACAAATCATATATTAAAATGCTGAAACGAAAGTAACTTACATGGAAATCAACTCTGAAAAAGCGTAAGATAAAAGAAGTGTTGCGAAGAATCGGAATACATTGTGTAATTCTATAAAAACTTTAAAAAGTTATCTCCAGCAATATGGAAAAGAATGAAAAAGATATATCTTCCAAGTCGGCTGTGCAGAGGTATTTATAGAAAAAGTTCATCAAAAACTTTGAAATTCAATTTAATCTCGCGCCCATCAAGTCTCAATGGTCTGGACCGTCTATGGAGTGGTCTAGACCATAGAATGGTTGTCACTCCCATTTTCGTTCTTCTTCGGTCCAGGTCTTAGGGCTGGTCCGAATCATCCTTGGTGAGGTTTGAAACATAGCTTCCCTTTCATCCTCTAAGCCATCTCCAATGTGAAAAATTTCAACGTTTTCATC
The DNA here is from genome assembly GCA_003260245.2 of Sideroxylon spinosum. Classification (NCBI taxonomy): domain Eukaryota; kingdom Viridiplantae; phylum Streptophyta; class Magnoliopsida; order Ericales; family Sapotaceae; genus Sideroxylon; species Sideroxylon spinosum. Next base: position 13,577 of record QLOD02150778.1, read on the forward strand.
CTTTTCCCTACAATTAAAACAGTAAAACTTATAAATTAAAAATTAACATTAAAACCTTTGATTTAAACATGTAAATGCATTAAAATTATCAAAATATAGAGTTAATAATCACACTTTTCAAGTGTAATCACATCCCCCAACTTAAACTTTGCTAGTCCCTAGCAATGCTCTTTGCAACTACTAACCTATTTTTCTTTTCATTGGAAACACAGCTACACTTAGCAAGTGCAGCAAGCCCTTTAAATCCCTAGGTTCCCCCCAGTGGACAAGTAAGGTCTTGTGAGGGTTTGCAGTGAATTTACCCACAAAATTCTATGGTATAGTCTCAAAGTGTTAAAAAGTGATCAAGATCAAAAATGAATAATGCTTATGCCCAATAAGTCACAAAATTCAAACATCATGTGTAATTTCCAAGTACTAAGCATAAATACATGGACTATCGAATTTGGAACAGCATGTGTGTAAAAATGCTTCATTTATTCAACAAGGTTGCAAGAGCATAAAAAGAGCTAGGTTTTGACTTCAAACATTCAGAAGGTGCCACCCATAGAAAGAAATTCACTCATCAGGGGTTCACATATACCTATTAGCATATGATGCTATCCTAGTTGCACACAACCCCACAAAATAAGTAAATTGAATTGAAGTTCAAAGTGGACAGCTCATACCAAAAAGTTCCAATGCCATGCAAGAAGTCACACCACACAACCTACACAAGACCACTACATGCACAATACAAGAGTTGCTTACTTAGAATTCACTAGGTCTTTGTTTTGGTTGTAACTTGGCAAGGGGTAGTGGTTAACAATGGAAGATATGGAAATCAAAGCACACGTCTTGGGATAAAGATGTTCAAGTGCACATAAGTTCCAAACTACTCATCTATTTTCCAACCTTATTAAAGATCCCAACAAGAATATTATCCACAATAAATACTACCCTTGGGACAATCGCAAATATTACAAATCATGTACAAGTCCCATAATTTCATAAACAAAAGGAAAGGAAAAAAAAATTTATTTTTGTTTTTTGAATTGAAGTACAACTGAATTTTCTCCACCAACATTTCATCTCAATGTGCTCTCAAAAGTCCCCATTCCTAACCTATGTTCACCTTACTAACATTAAGGCACTTTCATAACCCAAGACATGTGAGGGTAAGGCTTAAAGTGTGTGAATGGGCTTAAAGGATAATATATAAAGTGGAAACCAAGAAAAGAAATATATCTCACACTTTATTAAAAGGCTTCAAGTTGGTTCCTAAGATAATTGATATTCAAGAAAGGACAATAAAGGCCAAAATAGTAAAGAAGGTCTAGCATCACATTCTAAGCTTATAACAACTCATATTATGCCACGTGAAACTCATGCAAGTGTATGTGATGCAATTAGTGCATTGAAAACCAGAGTGAAGAACGAGAAAGTTGTGATTATGTGCAACCCCTCAAAAAAAGGATAATAGGCTCAAAACCTCACCATTAAGGGGTATAAGTCTCCACCTAGTCCAAGAATGCTTAATTATCCAATGTTCAACAAAATCTACTCCTAAGCACATAAACTCTTTTCCATGATGGTTAAAAAGTGCACAAGGTCATGACACATTCAACTTGAACTAAGTTTCTTATTAATGCTTGAGCAAGATTCACTCATCACTTTCTCACTCAATTCCATAATCAACTAAACCAAAAGGGTTGACATGTAGGTATAAATGTGCTAAATTCGTCTATTCAATTTCAAAATACTCCAAAAGTTTTAAAATTTTACAATTTTGGTACAAAAGATCATAGTGATCATCATGCGAACCCTACTCCCCCAACTTAAAATTCACATTGTCCTCAATGGGAGAATCATAATGCATATGTGGGTCTATAGTGTGCAAAGTGAGCATGATGAGGATAATGAGTGTGAGATAATGGTTATAAAAGTCATAAATTAGAGCATAGCATAATTTAAACCATGTGTGCACCCATTATTCAAACCTCTTAACATATTAACTAGTTTATTTCTCCCCCAACTTAGATTGAAGAGATTACTGAACTAAAGGAGATAGCATAAAAAAATAACAAAATAGGCAGCATATAAATATAAAAAGAAAAAAAAAATGATTACCTTATGTTGTCTTCAAAGATATGATGAATTCAAAAAAATTATGCAAGGCAGTTCAAAGGCCTCATCTTGATCTAACTCAGTGGGAATGTCAACACCCTTCTTATACATAGTGTCAAAACTCTCTATGTCATAGATATCTTCTAAAGGTGGCATATCATTATAATCAGATAAGGAACTCTTTTTAGACTTTATACTAGTGTCTGTGTCCGTGGCATAAGAAGGTGCGTCAGACCATTCATTAGTAACAGTTACCTCTGCCCATTCCATATCTAACAATAGTTGAAGGTCAACCTCATTCCACCATTGGTTGTCAATTAATTGGTCAGGTGTTATATGCATCAATGGTAGATAAACTAATGGCAAGGGTAGTGAATAAACTTCCATAAAATACCTCTCAGGCCACCAGTCTCAATTATTCTCAGAACTCTCAGAGTCATTATCCTTATTAGATAGGTAGGGTGTTGCTTCCCACTTACGTTGGTGCCCAGTTAATGTGATAATAGTCTTTGGCTAATTAAGATTTTCAAGGTTAAATCAATCTTGATGTACCTATTCTTTGCAAAGAATATAAAAATAAGGCTAAGAACATAAATAATCAAAAGTGTCAACACTAGGTAATAATGAAATGTTGAAAGATTAAAAAGGAAAATTGAAATAAGCATAAATAGAAAAGCCAAACAAATTTAGACAGAGTACAAAATTAAAATAGTCACACATAAGTACATATTCATCTCAAATAGTTCAAGTGACAAAAAAAAAAAAAAAGAGTTTTGGGATCAATAAATGAACAATAATTCTCACTCCTAAACTCTCAAAAAGATAAGAACACTAAGGAGGTGGAGGTGGATGAGACTCTCTGATGTAGTCTAAGATGCTCTGTAATAGGTGTCTCTGAGTCTGCTGGCTCTGATGGATGCGTTGCAAGAGCTGGTGATCAGCTTCCTGATTTTGTTCCATAATACTAATACATTCAGCCAGGGCCCCTATTTCATCAGCTAAGGCTTCTTTGGTGACTTTTTCCTCATCCTCTACTGGCTCCTCTAGTGATTGAGATGGTTCGGCCTGATCCTCTGGTTCATCTATCTTCCTCTTCTTTTTAGAGATTAAACCGCGAGATTTGACATAAGAAGTGATGTTGAACGGGTGTAAACCTGAGGCTATGGGTAAGTCATCAGTGATACATGCTCCCTTCCTTCTGAATATTTCTGTGAGTGCTCCACCAAAAGGTAAAGCAGTTAGAGCTCCAGGGTGATCAAAGGTGTATGCCACATGGTGCCAAAAATATGAGGGCAGATCAATAGTTAGCCCCATCCTAATAGCATAAATCAATCGTGCTCAAGTAATAGAGTAATCAGAATTTTTGTTTTGAGGTAACAAGTTGATGCAAGAAAACATGTGTAATGCCCAATATTTATCTTTGAGCACTGACACTGGCTTCCTATACTCTCTTATCCATTCTTGTCCTTCTAATAGAATTTCTGAAACTATAGTGGGGAATGGTGGAGTCCCTTCAGAAGGGTAAGTAAATTCCGAATTTTCAGCTCTGGGTAATTGGATCACTTGAGCAAAATCATCGGGAGCTAATGTAATCTCGACCCCTTTGACCCAACTAACAAAACGTTCTCGGCCCCTTCTTTTGATGATAGAACCCAATCTAAAATTGGCAACGAATTCCTTTACTAGATCAATAATGCAATAGGCGTGAAATCATGCTACATTAAGCCACTACCACCCCTCAAAGTTTTGTTCTAGCATGAACTCTTCACGTTTAAACTGGTCGATCCACCAAAAGCGTTCAACAACCACTAATTATGTGCCCATATATCATCATATTGTTGCTCAGCTTCCTTCTTCCAAAATCTATTTCTATCAAAGGAATTGGTTCCTAGTTGTCTATTTGCAAGCTTTTTAACTCTTGGGGCCATCAAGACTACAAAAGTACAGAAAAGTATTCAATTAATCACTACGTAATCCTTATGTCCATACAAATTCAATGGCCCATTCTATTGGAAAATATATATTGAAGATAGAGTGAATGTGTAAGAAACTTTAGGTGGCCCTGCAACATCCACCATAGATGGGTCCTTTAACATAAAACTTCAATTTGATTCAAAAAAAGATGTTTAGAACTAAATCCAAATAAAGTCACAAATTTGGAGTTCTTTGAACCTTGGACCCGAATGGTACCCATGGTGTGGAGAGTGAAGGACTATGAATAATATCATTCAAAACAAGTATATCTCTCCACTCATTGATAAAAACTCAAATAGAACTTTATTAGACCACAATTTTTTAGGACCCTTGAAGCTTTAAAGCTCGGGTTCAAAGGGAAAAGTGTAGACAACAACCTAGGGCTCCAATAGAAGAAAAAAGCATACCGTTTGTAGCTTAAGCAAGATGGAAGCCAAAAATCACTCAATAAACCTTCGGGACCTCCTATTCTTAAGGAAATCTTCAAGGTTATAGAAAGGGTTAGAGAGGATTCAGCTTTGAAAGTTGATGCGTTCTAGTTAAAAGGGGCCGAATGACTTAATACCCGAAATGCAGGGTCCGAACCACCCGCAGACGGTCCAGACCACATAATGGTCCCTATCCCACTTTCGATTATCCAAGCTTACTGTGGTCTGGACCATTTTGTAAAAGGGTCTAGACTGTTTGGTCTTCACTACCATTCCTTTGAAGCTAACACACTAATACCCTCAATTAATTATTATGCTATTTTAATTAACCAAAAAGAAGACTAGATTTCAAATAAAAAACCTAAAACTAAGAAGAGAAAAGAAAAATTGATACAATTACAAACACGTCCTCATTCAATCCTATTCGTAAGGTGGGGGATCTAAAAGATCCCATGTTTCAATCTCCGCTACGAAATTCTCTAAATATGGTTTGAGACAATGGCCATTAACCTTGAAAGTAGCGTTGTTGTGTGGGTTGCGAACCTCACATACACCATGTCCTGAGATGGAAAGGATGACAAAAGGACCATACCATCTAGATCAAAGCTTTCCCGGGAAAAGATGTACCCATGAATCATACATCAAAACCTTTTGGCCTACATGAAAGGATTTCCTACGAGTGTGTTAATCATGCAAATCCTTCATCTTAGCCATGGCAAATTTCGCATTTTCAAAAGCATCATTTCTTAATTCTTCTAGTTCATTAAGTTAAAGCTTTCGAAGAACATTGGCATCATCTATACTCTCATTAAATTACTGGATTGCCCAATAAGCTCTATGTTCCATCTCAATGGGTAGGTGACAAGCCTTACCAAAAACAAGACGATAGGGAGACATACCCAAGATAGTTTTATAGGCTATCCGGTATGCCCACAACGTATCAACTAGTCTTGAAGACCAATCTTTTCGAGTGGGATTGACAGTCTTTTCAAGGATTCCCTTAATCTTCCTATTTGCTAATTTAACTTGGCCATTGTTTTGTGGGTGATACGCAGTTCCCACTTTATGTGTCACACCATATTTACACTTTAAGATACCAACATGTTTATTGCAAAAATGTTTACCGTCATCACTAATGATTACTCTTGGCATCCCAAAACGAGGAAAGATATATTCTTTTAAAAACTTGACCACTACTCGGTCGTCATTGGTGCGAGTGGCAATGGCTTTTACCCATTTAGACACATAATCTATGGCCACTAAAATGTACTCAAAACCAAATGAATTAGGAAATGGACCCATAAACTCTATCCCCCAACAATCAAAATTTTCTAAAACGATTACAGGATTTTGGGGCATCTCATTACATTTAAATAAAGCTCCTAAAAATTGGCAACGATCACATCTCAAACAATAATTATGCACGTCTTTAAACATAGAGGGCCAATAAAATCCACTTTGAAGGATTTTAGCGGTAGTTTTCTTTGAAGAGAAATGGCCTCCACAAGCCATCGTATGACAAAATTCAATGACACTGTGAATTTCATTGTCGGGAATGCATCTCCTTATAATTTGATCTAGACAATACTTATAGAGGTTTGGCTCATCCCAAAAGAAATTTCTCAAATTACGTAAAAACTTACCTCTATCAACTTTTGCCAATGGGAAGGAATTTGTCCTGTTACTAAGAAGTTGGCAATATCTGAACACCAAGGAGATTGATTATGAAGGGTAGTGCTAACATGCATGAGGTGCTCATCGGGGAAATGCTCATTAATTATCAGGTCACTAGATTCAGACACATGCTATGGCAATCTAGACAAATGGTCAGCTACCACATTTTCCACTCCTTTCTTGTCCTTAATCTCCAAATCAAACTCTTGAAGGAGTATAATCCATCTAATTAGATCAGGTTTGGCCTCTTTCTTAGAAAGAAGATATTTCAAGGCCGCATGGTCCATGAACACTGTGATATGAGAACCTACTAAATAAGACCTAAACTTGCCAAGGGCAAACACTACTGCTAGGAGCTCTTTTTCAGTGTTAGTGTAATTCATTTGAGCTTCATTTAGAGTTTTACTAATGCAGTAAATGACATAGGGTTTCCCTTCTTTTCGTTGCCCTAAAACTACTCCCACTGTAAAGTCACTAGCGTCACACATAAGCTCGAATGGTAAAGACCAATTTGGGCTGTGAATAATAGGTGCGGTAGCTAGCAAGTGTTTAAGCCTATCAAATGCCTCTTGACATAACGCCGTCCATTCAAATGGAACATTATTGGATAATAATGAGCATAATGGTCGGGTAATAGTACTGAATGACTTAATAAATTGTCGATAAAAACCAGCACGACCAAGGAATGATTGTACGTCTTTCACACATCGAGGATTAGGTAGATTTCAAATTGATTCAATTTTTGCTTTATCTATCTCTATCTCTCGAGATGATACTATTTTGCCCTAAAACAATTCCCTTCTGTACCATGAAATGGCACTTTTCCTAATTTAGCACCAAATTACTCTCCTTACAACACACTAAAACCTTCTCAAGGTTGGTTAAACACTCATCAAATGTGTCTCCATAGACAGAGAAATCATCCATAAAAACTTCCAAGAATTTCTCAACCATATTATTGAAAATGCTCATCATACACCTTTGAAAAGTCGCAGTTGCATTACATAACCCAAAGGGCATGTGTCTACAAGCATAAGTGCCAAATGGGAATGTAAAAGTGGTCTTTTCTTGGTCCTCAAGTGCTACCTCAACTTGATTATACCCCAAGTATCCATCCAGAAAACTATAGTAAGACTTTCCTGCTACTCTCTCAAGTACTTGATCTAGAAATGGAAGGGGAAAATGGTCCTTTCGAGTCACAGTATTTAAGCGCCTGTAATCTATGCACATATGCCACCCGGATTGAGTGCGTTGAGGCACTAACTCTCCTTTCTCTTTCTTAACTATGGTGATACCGGATTTCTTAGGAACCACTTGAGTGGGACTCACCCATTTTGAATCAGCTATGGGGTAAACAATACCCGTATCAAGCAACTTAAGCACTTCCCCTTTTACAACTTCTTTCATAGAAGGGTTTAGTCTTCGTTGTAGTTGCCTTACTGGTTTGGCTTCATTTTCAAGTTATATATGATGAGAACATACTAACAGGCTAATACCTTGAAGATCTGCAACAGTTCATCCTAAGGCCTTTTGGGGGGCACTCAAGATAGCTAGTAACTTCTTTTCTTAATCCCTTTCTAACTTTGAAGATATAACTACCGAGAATGTCTCACCCTCTCCTAGGAACGCATACTTAAGTTCACTGGGCAATGGTTTCCTAGAAGGACAAGGAGGACACTCCACTGATGGTTTGGGTTTGATCAGTGATGGCTTTAAAGAATCAAAAACTAGCACCCAGCCATTAGTTGCCATAGCTTCTTCTCTATCACTTAATATTTTCTCATTATCTATAAAATTTACTCTATCCAAAGCTTCACACTTCTCGCTCCTCACTAATGCTCGCTCTAATGGATCATCTAATAAAGTCCTCTCAAAGTATTCTTCACTTAAAGCATGAATTACATCTACTTCCCTAATATCCTCAAATTCCCCCATTTGTTTTCCTACCCAAAATATGTTCATCTCTATTGTCATATTTCCAAATGAGAGTTTCATGACCTCGCTTCTACAATTGATTACAGCATTAGATGTATCTAGAAAGGGTCTACCAAGAATGACCGGAACACATTGAGCAAGATTTGGAATGGGGGTTGTCCAATTCAATGAAATCAACTAGAAAGTAGAATTTGTCTACTTGGACTAACATATCTTCCACTATAACCCTTGGCATTTTTACTGAACGATCAACCAATTGCAATGTCACTCGAGTGGGTTTCAACTCTCCTAAGCCTAATTGTTGATGAACCATGTAAGGCAAAAGGTTGACACTAGCACCTAGGTCAAGTAGAGCTTTATCAATGATGTGGTCCCCTATTATGCAAGAGATGGTAGGACACCTATGGTCTTTATACCTAGGAGGTGTATCACATTGGAGTACGGCACTTATCTATTCAGTCAAGAAGGCTTTCTCCTTAACATTAAGCTTTCTTTCTATAGTGCACATATTCTTTAAGAATTTAGCATAAGAAGGATTCTACTTGATAGCTTCAAGTAATGGGATTTTGATTCTCACTTTTTTAAAAATTTCATAAATTTCTGAGTTCAAATCTCATTCTTTCTTTTTGCTAATCTTTGGGGCAAAGGTGGTTTGGGAATGTGCTCAATAGTTTGGTCTACTTGCCCATCCGATGTTTTTACTACATTTTCCTGTTCTTTCTCGCTCAATTCTTTCTTACGTTCCTTCACCTCACTCTTTCTATTCTCTCTCTCTCTCTCCTCCTCAACCTCTACTTCAATTGGTTCATCAACATCCTCACTAACCTTTGATCCCATCTTAGCGCTAGAGGTATTGGCTTTAGGATCTACAGGTTTCTGAATGAATTTGCCACTTCTCAAAGTGGTGACAGACTGCACCTGTTCATGTGGGGTAGCACCCCAGGTTGATGCTTCAGTAACATTCATCTGACCCTTTAGGGTTCGGGAAGGTTTGGGTAGGTATTTTGCCACTTTGGGTGGTGCTTATGGCTTGAGTCAGTTTGGAAACTTGTCCCCGTTTGTCATCTAAAGCCCGAGTCATCTGGTTATTAATGTTCAACTGCTAATTCATAAATTAATGAAGAGTTTCTTCAAGGGGCCCCTTTTGCATAGGTTGCATTGCAATAGAACTGAGCTGTTGGAATTGGGGAGGTGGTACAGGAGGTGGTTGAAATGGTTGATTTTAATGGTCATTCCTCCATGGAATACCAGGTGAAGGTCTCCACCCCAGGGGGTAAGAGTTGGAAGCTTGGTTTCCCCCTTGATAATTGACATTCCCACCTTGATGGTGGGAGGGATTTCCTTAGCCTCTATTCTGAAATGATCGATTTTGGGAACCATTGACGTAGGCCTGGCCATAGGCTATCTCCTTAAGTGAAGGAATCTCAGGACAAGAATTAGGATCATGCCCCACTTGGTCACAAGCTCTATAAACCATATTCACCTCAACCAATTTCTCTTTACTTTTGAGTTCAAGAGAGTCTAACTTATTCTGCAAAGCAGCTAGTCTCGCTCTCAAATCATCAATCTCACTTAATTTCAACTGGCCACTAGGTTTGGGGTTCCTATGTTCATAAGAAAATAGGGGTCCAATTACCCAATCATTAGAATCCTCGGCCACCATGTCAAAGAAATCCATGGCATCCTCTGCAATCTTATCAAATAAGGTACCATTGCACATAGTTGACACAAGTTGTTTAAGACTGGGAGTCAAAGACTCGTGGAAGATACTCACAAGTCTCCATGGCTTAAAGCCAGGGTGAGGACAGGCCATCAAAAGGTCCTTAAATCTTTCCCAAGCACGACAGAAATTCTCATTATGTTTACAGGAAAAGGTAGTTATTTGTCTCCTAAAATGCTGAGTCTTTTGGGTTGGGAAGTATTTTCTTAAAAACTCAATTTGCATCTCACGTCAAGTTCCAACGGAACGAGGACGAAGGGAATTGAGCCAAAATTTGGTCTTGTTCTTAAGAGAGAATGGAAAGAGTTGGAGAAACACTATATCCTCATTGGAATTTTGGTCCATGCATGTGTTACTCACTTCTTCAAACTCCCTCAGATGATTGTATGGATTCTCAAAGTCTAGACCATAGAATGTAGGAAGAAGTTGGATGATCCCAGGCTTAAGTGTGAAATTCCCCTTATTCAAAGGCAAGATGATACACAAAGTGTCATTTGCCTAGTTAGGTTTAGGTGGTTTCTCATTGGTATAGGACCAGGATTATCTTCATTATCCTCATGGATGCTCACATTGTCATCTTCTCTAGCCATTGAATTAAAAGATGTGGAATTGACAAATGAAACGGTTGTGTAAGACTTTAAGTGTGATAGTTGGTAGGATGTGTCTTCTAGTTCAGTATTTTCCGCTAAGACTTTACTTGACCTTAAAGACATGCAATTCGAAATATCCCCAAAGTTTTTTGTTTATTTTTTTTTAAGTTTCAATTAAACGAAATAAAAAAAATCAAAAATTAGCTAAAACTAAATTTTGGCTCCCTGGCAATGGCGCCAAAAACTTGACCAACCCCAAATTATGTTTGGGTTTTTCCTCTCAAGTACAAGAGGGTAGTCGTAGTTTTAAATTTGGTGAGTCCAAGATCGAATTCATAGGGAACCTATATTATTTAATTTTTAGGTTACAAAGGGAATCTAGATTTTTAAGATAAAATAAGTTTGATATTCAATTGAAAGTAAATCTTAGGATTTAATAGAAATAAAGCAAATAAAAAAAAATAAAACTAAAACCAATAATTAAATTACCTTTACGAAAGAGCTTTAACAATTCAATTATATTTAAATTTTCTTTTAAATTCAGAATAAACTGAAAATAATTTAATCGAATTAATTACTACGACAATCTGAATTGAATAATGAAAGCAATAATAAAGAAGTCCTTAATTCAACTTGCAAGTCCGGGTAGTTCACTACTTTACTCTGGGATGTTTACTTTCAAAACTCAAAATTCGATTTTGCTTAAGAATTATTGAGAATATCTGAATCAAAAACCAGTACCAATGATTTCAATGAATGTGGTTAAAGGTTTTTGTTTTTGAAAGCTTTTCAAATAAACGAATTTAGAGTTTTACTCGAAACCTATTTATAATATTGTCCAAAAAAATGTAGATACTTATAATTGAGAACCCATACCAGTGATTTCAACGAATATGGTTAAAGATTTCATTTTTGAATGTTTTCAAAATAAGTTAGAATAGATTTTAAAATAGTAGATCCTTACACATTTACCTTCAAAACCCATGCGAAGGGTCTACGTATATCCCAGAGTATTCTCATGAACTACCCTTCCTCGATTCGTTGAATCAATAACTAGGGTTTATACGCTGACATTATTTTAGAAGAAACAAAAGCAATAAACACATAAATCATCATCCGATCTATCAATTGAAATCCACAAATCATATATTAAAACGCTTAAATGAAAGTAACTTACACGGAAATCAACTCTGAAAAAACGTAAGATAAAAAAGTGCTGCGAAGAACAGGAATACATCGTACAAATCCATAAAAACTCTGTAGACTAATATAAAAACTCTTTTAAAAAGTTCTCTCCAGCAATATGAAAAAGAATGAAAAAGATATATCTTCCAAGTTGGCCGTGCAGAGGTATTTATAGAAAAAGTTCATCAAAAGCCCTAAAATTCAACTTAATCTTGCGCCCATTAAGTCTCAGCTGTCCGAACCGTCTGGGGAGTGGTTCAGACCACAGAATGGTTGTCACTCCCATTTTTTATTTTTCTTTGGTCTGGGTCTTTGCGCTGGTTTAGACCATCCTTGGTGAGGTTTGAAACACAGTTTTCTTTCATCCTCTAAGCCATCTCCAACGTGAAAATTTTCAATGTTTTCATCCTTTTCCCTACAATTAAAATAATAAAACTTATAAATTACAAATTAACATTAAAACCTTTGATTTAAACATGTAAATGCATTAAAATTATCAAAATATAGAGTTAATAATTACACTTTTCAAGTGTTATCAGTAAGCTAGAGAGAGAGAAAGAGACACCCAAATTGCCCCCTTCAGCTGTAGTTTGTGCACCTTGAGGATTCAACCACTTTTATGGAAGTAAATTGAAAATTGAAAAAGATTAAGTGCTATTTAAGGGTCTTAATTAAAGAAAAATAAACTAAAAACTAACTAGAAAAAGAAGATTAAAATAGAAACACAAAAAAAAGAAAGAAACCACCATAGTTAGGGCTTGAAGAGGATGGAGCTCAAAGACTTACCAACTATGGTGAAGATCGAAGCAAAAATCAAGCAACCTGTGAAAGAGATTGAGTGACCCATGCCTTGGGAGGTGACTGAATTGAAGGAGAAGAAGTGTGAAGAATAGGAGAGCTCTAGAGAGTGAGGTAGAGAGAGAGGTAGAGAGTTGGCTGAAATAAAGGTATGTTTATCCTTTAAAGTGTGTAGGGTCCAGACCGGTTAGGAGATGGTTCGGATTGTCCGAATGAGGTAACCCACTGTGGTTAGGACTAGCTGGCAGGTGGTCCGAACCGACAGACTGTTCCCCCCCTTTTTTTTTTTTAGAAATAAAATTAGAACAAAACCGAAAGAGAAAATAAAATAAAACTAGTCAAAAGAAACTACAAACTATTCTAATGAATTAGTATACACCTAATGTACACATCTCAATTAATCCCACAAATTTTTCTAAATAAGGTTTTAGCCGGTGCCTCTTTACTTTGAAGTGGTTCTTATTCTTTAGATTTTCTATTTTAATGGCACCGTGTTCAGAAAAATTCTCCACAATGAACAAACTTGTCCACTTAGATTGCAATTTGCTAGGAAAAAGGTGAAGTTGTGACCAATAAGGAGCATTTTCTAGCCCTTATGAAATGAACGATAAGCGATGTTCTAGTCATGAAGCCTCTTCATCTTTTCTTTTGAAATTTCGGCATTTTCATAAGTATCATTCCGTAACTCATCCACTTCTGTAATCTGAAGTTTACTATGCAACCCAGCTTCGTCAATATTAACGTTGAATTGTTTAATGGCCTAATAGGGCTTATGTTCTAATTCAACGGGCAAATGACATGGCTTTTCGTAGACCAACTGATATGAGGACATCCCTAGGGTTATTTTATAAGCAGTGCGATATGCCCATAGGGAGTCAATCAGTCGTAATGACCAATCCTTACGGTTTGGTCTGACCATTGTTTCTAGAATTTATTTAATTTCTCTATTTTCCACTTCTATTTGGCCACTTGTTTGTGGATGATATGATATGCCCACCTTGTGAACTACTCCATATTTATGTAATAACTTACTTACTGGCCGATTGCAGAAGTGTTTTACTCCATCACTTATAATTGCTCGTGGCATTCTGAAGCATGAGAATATATTCTCATAGAGGAATTTCATAATGACTTTATGATCATTCGTTCTAGTGGCAGTTGCTTCAACTCATTTAGAAACATAGTCTATTCCTACTAAAATGTATTCAAAACCAAAGAAAACAAGAAAGGAACCCATGAAGTCTATTCCCCAATAGTCAAATATTTCCAAAACTAGAATAAGGGAAAGAGGCATCATGTTTCTTCGGGTTAGACTACCTAAACATTGACATCTGTCACACATGGTACAGAATTGATGAACATCTTTAAATAGAGTGGGCCAATAAAATCCACATTATAGAATTTTGGAAGCTGTTTTGATTGTGGAGAAATAGCCACCACAAGCTTGGGACTGGCAGAATTCTATTATGCTCTTGACTTCCTAAATGGGAACAAAACGTCGAATTACTTGATCTGGGAAATATTTAAATAAATAAGGATCATCCTAGAAGAAAACTCGGACGTTTCTCAAAAATTTCCTTCTATCCTTAGGACTCAATTGCTTTGGTATTTTTCCACTCACTAAATAGTTGGCAATATCAGTATACCACGAAGGTGTGGATACTATTATTGCAGCTACATTGAATAATTATTCATCCGGGAAGCTATCATTTATTTGAATTTCATCTTTTGAAATTTTCCATCAATGAACATGGCAGATGATCGACTACTACATTTTCAATTCCTTTTTTATCTCTAATTTCATGGTCAAACGCTTGTAATAATAGAATCCATCGAATTAAGCTTCGTTTTGCTTTTGGTTTGGTCAACAGGTATTTTAACGCAAAGTGATCAATATACACTATAACTATTGAACCAATGAGATAGGAGCGAAATTTTTCAAGGGCAAAGACAACTACTAACATTTCTTTTTCAGTTGTCACGTAATTTCGTTGAGCATCAGTTAAGGTTCTACTGGCATAATAAATAACGTGTGCCTTTTTGTCCTTTCTTTGCCCTAGTACAGCACCAATACATAGTCACTTGCATCGTACATAAGTTCGAAAAGAAGTGATCAGTCAAGAGATTGAAGAATAGGTGCTATAGTTAGATAGGTTTTGAGTTTTCAAAAGCCTCTTGACATTGTGGTGTCCATTCAAAAGATGCCTCTTGTGTTAATAAATGACACAAGGGTTTTGAAATTTCACTAAATGATTGAATGAAACGTCGATAAAATCCAGCATGGCCTAAGAATGAGTGAATGTCCTTAACAAATTATGGAGTGGGAAGTTTTTGAATTAAATCTATCTTAGCTTGATCAATTTGAATGCCCTCTTTGAAAATAATGTGACCTAAGAGTATGTCTTTAGTCACCATAAAATGGCATTTTTCCCAATGAAGCACTAGATTTGTTTTCTCATACCGGGTCAATACTAGATTAAGGTTTTCTAAACACTACTCAAAGGAATCACCAGAGATAGAGAAATCGTCCATAAAGACTTCCATAATTTCTTTTAATATTTCACTAAAAATACTAATTATGCAGCACTAAAAGGTAATAGGAGCATTGCGAAGGCTAAAGGGCATTCTTTTGTAAGCAAACCAAAAAGACAAGTAAAATTAGTTTTAGCTTGCTCATCTAAAGCAACATCGATTTGACTATAGCCTGAATAACCATCTAAGAAATAGTAATATGCACGCCCAGCTACTCTTTTCCAAAACTTGATCCAGAAATGGAAGAGGGAAATGGTCTTCCCTTGTTACAGCATTGAGCTTTCTATAATCAATGCATACTCTCCAACTAGTCTGAATTCAAGTTGGAACCAACTCATTATTCTCATTCCAAACTACAGTAACACCTGATTTCTTAGGAACTACCTGTGTAGGGCTTACCAATTTAGAATCAGAGATTGGATATATGATTCCTACATCAAATAATTTTAATACTTCAGCTCTTACTACTTCTTTCATGTTCGAATTGAGTCTTCTTTGCATTTGCCTAATTGGTTGGCATCATCTTCTAAATAAATTCAGTGTGTACAGAGAAGTGGACTAATACCAGTTAAGTCTGCTACCAACCAGCCTAAAGCTTTCTTGTGACTTTACAGAAGTTTAACTAGTTTACTCTCTTGATCAAATGTCAATTTAAAGAATATGACTATTGGGTAGGTTTCATTTTCACCTAAAAATGCATACTTTAAGTTACTGGGAAGAGGTTTCCTATCAAGTTGTGGAGCTTTCAACTTAGAGGATTCAGCTTCATTTAACATTAGTCTCAATGGTTCAAAAGTTGGGTTCCATTTTCTACAGACATTATACAACACACCTCTAACCAATCATAAATTGATTTCACCTCTACTATCTAGGTTAGAAAAGTCAAAATTTTCTCACTAAACAAAAGAGCTCTCTCTAATGGATCCTCTATGAATTCCCGATCTACGTAATCCTGAACTATGGTTTCTATAAAATCTACCTCTTGCATATCAATTTGTTCATTTGGCTATTTACTAACATGGAAAGTATTAGTCTCAAATTCAATATTTCCAAAGGACATTTGCATTGACCCATTCCTATAATTGATCAGCGCATTTGAAGTAGTAAGGAATGGTTTGCCTAATATAACATGTGTCTAGTTTGGAGCGGAAATATTAGTCAATGGCTATGTATCCATTATGATGAAATCTACTAGGAAACAAAAATTCTCTACCTGAGCTAATACATTCTCAACTATTCCTCATGGGACTCTAACAGACCTATCAGGAAGTTGAAGTGTCACACGAGTGGGCATTATTTCTCCCAAACCTAATTGTTCATAAATTAAGTATGGGAGTAAATTTACACTTGCCCCTAAATCAAGTAGTGCTCGGCTGATACCATGATCCCCTATGTGGCATGAAATAATCGGACATCCAGGGTCTTTATACTTAGAGAGTAGACAACCATGAAGTAGAGAACTAGCTTGTTCAGCTAGAAAGGCTTTCTCTTTCATATTTAGCCTTGTTTTCACTGTGCATAATTCCTTTAAGAATTTGGCATATGTAGGAATTTGCTTGATTGCATCAATTAGAGGTATACTGATTTTGACTTACTTGAAAACCTCTATTATTTCTGCAGCTTAAGCATCTCTCTTTGATTTTAGGAATCTTTGAGAGAATGGTGGTTTGGGAACATGTTCCCTTAAAGTAATATCTACTTCTCTTTCACCTTTCTTTTTTTTCCCTTTTCCTATGCTTTCTCATTCTCATTTAATGTCACTTGATCTTCTGTCTGTATTTGATCTTCCATTGTCCGCTTAGGTTCTAACTCTTTCTCGGGCTCAGTCACCCTAGGATGAATGGTTTTGTCTATTACTTTACCATTCCTAAGCATCGTGATGGCTTGAATTTGTTCAAGATTATTTTGAGCATTGGAAGATGCTTCAGCTTGATTTACTTAAGCATATGGATTTGGACGTGGTTGAGCAAGTAATTGACCTTTTTTGTTGATTACTCAGTGTTTAGGTTATAAGTTTCAGTTGTCCTTTTATGTCATCCATTACTCGATTATTTTAGGCCCACAATGTAGATTGTGTAGCCATGAATTGCTAAAGAGTCTCTTCAGTGGACCGTTTATTAGGAGAAAATTGTGTATTTAGATATGGTCCCATGTTCTAAGATGGTCCTGGGTTATGAGTACAAAAATTTGTGGAATAGGTGGAGGTAGAGCAGAATGAAACTGCTGAGGCATTGATGCTTCATCATTTCTCCATCCAAAATTAGGATGATTTCTTCAGCCTAGATTAAAGGTTACAGAAAATGGATTTCCCCCTTGATTTTATCCCCGATATGGTGGATGAAATTGATTTATTGGATTAATAGGCATTTCACTAGTTTGTTGGCTTTGAACCACTTCTTGACAAACTGGGATGGTTGGACAACCATCAGCCTTGTGTGCTTGGCTATCACACATAAGGTAGTAGACACTTACCACAGGTTCCTTGATAATTGGGGTTTCTTTTTTGATTTTCAAGGTTTCAATTTCCCGTGATAGTGTTGCTATTTTTACCTTTAGATCATCAGATTCATTCAACTGGTGTATCCCTTTGGCAGGTGTTGCAATAGCAAATTGGTAGTTCTGGGATTCTGTAGTGTCCCATGTTTTTGCATTCTCTGTTGGAAATTTAAAACATTCATAAGCTTCCTCAGGGGTTTTATCATAGAACTGACCATTGCACATTGTTTCCATGAATTGTTTCAGTTGTGGTGTTAAGGATCCATAGAATATACTAGCTAGATGCCAGACTTCAAATCGATGGTGTAGACAATAATGTAAAAGTGTTTGAATCTTTCCCAGCACTGATAAAAGGTTTCACCAGTCTGAGGAGCAAAGTTCAAAGTTTGATATTAAATGGCATCAATTCTATTTGGAGGGAAATATTTCTTAAGGAATTTAGATTCCATTACTTCCCAAGAGTGAATAGAATTAGGTTGCAAAAACTCAAACCATCTAGCAGCTTTATCCTTAAGAGAGAAAAGAAAAAGTTTCAGGAATACTAGATCTGTGGGATAGTTTTGATCTTTAAAAGTCATACAGATATTCCTAAACCTAGTTAAGTGTTTATAAGGATTCTCAGATTCCGTACCATGAAAAATTGGCAGAAGCTGGATCATTCCAGGTTTGAAATTGAAAGGTCTTTGATTTTCAGGCCACAATATACAAGATTCAGGTGCATTCCCATCTTTTTGGAGTATGTCCCTCATTGAACGTCTAGGAATATCGGGTTGATTATTTCTTGCCATTTCTACTGTAGAAGAAGAAATAGATGATATAGGAACTTCTACGAAAAGACTTTTGGTATTAAAAGGAATATTAAGATTTTCAGGATGTATTAATCTACCGTCTTCGCCACGATTCCAAGCATTCATAAACTGCATAAACAAAAGATGGAATTCTAGGAGATAAAAGATCAAAAACCTATTTTCAAAAGCTCCTTAGGACAATACTTTAATTCTCTATTACAAATTTTTAAATTAAATTCTAAATCAATAAGATTTCTATGGAATTCCCTTCTTTGCTCAAAAGTTTTGAAAAGCTCAAGTTGTTCTTTTTCTTTTTGAATTCGAATTTCCAAGGATTTGATCTCTTTTTGTAATTTATAAATTCTTTTCTTGAGATCACTTTGCAAAAGAAACATAAATAAAAACTCAAAATAATTTTTTTAAACTAAAAGGTAGTAAATAAACTTTAATCTAAAGTAACTTAAAAACTAATTTAAGGCTCTCCGACAACGGTGCCAAAAACTTGGCCTCCTCTAGAAATTGCGTCTAAAAATACCCCTAAGTGCAAGGGTGTGTAGTGTGATTTTAACTCGATGACAACGAGATCGAATTCACAAGGAATTTATTGTTTTAATTTCTAAGTTTCCAAAGATGAAAGTAATTTACAACCTAGTTCAAAAGTGACAATTTCAAATGTTTGAAGGTTTTGCATTGATTTCGATTTATAAATAAAATGTAAACTACTTAATTATACTTAATCGAACCAAAATATAAAAATTCAGAATTTAAAGTAACAAATAACTGAAATTAAAAGTTGTGATTCAACTAATGAATAAAGGTCTTGATTCAACTTTCAATTCCTGGTGGATTGATTATTTCACAGTGTGATGTGCTTCTAATACACAATCTAAGTTTCACGTAAAGGAAAAATAGATCGGAAAGATATTTTCGTGAAAGCATACAAAATTCTCCTTAACTCAATTTTATACTCACGTTTAGGATTATAGAACCGGAAAATATTCTTTTGATAATATTAGGATTTAGATTTTAATACATTCATCTCAAAAATATAAAAGATATTATAAGGTTCAAAAATCCTTATCAGGGATTACAAAGAATAGGATCAAAGGTTTTTATTTTCGAATGGTTTTGAAATACATGAAATTAAATCTAAAACGTGTATATCTATACGTGTACGTTTTCACACAATACACGTAGATCTACGCATATCACAAAGTTTATAATCATTCACCCTTCCTTGATTCGTTGAATCAAGAATTAGGGTTTTAGCCTAACATGGAATTAAAGTTAACACAAGCATTGAAAATAAAAACAATATATGAAATTTCATTCATTAAATTAAAATAAAAATTCAAATATCGTACTTTGAAACAATGCACAAAGTAATCAAAGTTGACAATGCTCCAGTGAAAATTCTAAGAAAATTCAAGGACATTCTTCAAAAATAATGAAAAGAAAACTCAAGAACTGAAGAAAAACTCTACAAAATAATCTGTGCGACGGCTGGAGCAAACTCCCAAAACATTCCCCTAAAGGTTTTATTTATAGAGCCCTTCGTAAAACTCTTAAAATTATAAAAATGGTGCCCTGAAGTACCAAGTGGTTCGGACCACCCGTGGCTACGGTCTGGACCACGATAACTTGCTTTCTTCACTTTATGGTTCAGTGGTCTGGATCGCTGGGAGATAGTCCGGACCACAATGCCTACTCTGACTTCCTGCTTTGTTTTTCTCTCCTTGTTCTTGCTCTAGTTCGAATTAGGACTCTTCTTGTAGCACCAAAGGCTCGTTGTTGTTATTTTCATCATCTTCATCACTGTGAATCATGATTATTTCCTTTTCTTTACTACATTGAAAAGAATAAAACAAATAAGTAATAAAGATTAACAAAACTTGTAAATTTATGAAACAATGCATGCTTCTTATACTAAGTTATGGAGTTTATAATTACCGTAATCAGACACCTTATCATTGAACATAACATACAAGTAGTTTAGATCAACTTAGGTCTAAACTACGATGATCTGATCCATTCTTGGAGTACATAGGTTGCTCGGGTACATAGCTTGGGTCCAGTCACTTAGTCATATGGACCTCCATTACATTTTATCTCATTTTATCAACTAACTTTTCAAATCTAGCTTCATTTCTAGCAAAAGGCAAAACAGATGTCGAATTTCAGTTATATAAATATATATACTTGTTTTCTTACTTCTACAAACTTTTCTCTTTCATTATAATAATTATTATGGAGTAGTCCTATATAAGGTACTTCCTATAATTTATCTTTTACAAAATGGTGTGGTTGTGATACATTTATTAAATTCCCTATAATACTGAAATCCTAATATGGAGAAATTCTCAAATACAAACACACATAAGTGAAAATAAACAAGTCACAAGATTTAACGAGGAAAACCATAGAAACTACTCTCTAGAGAAAACCTCAAGTTTATAAGACGATTATCTCAAAAAATTAATCCACTATAAAATCAAAAATTATAAAAGTTTACTGTACATGACTTGACTTGATACCTGTTCTAGTCTAAGCACCTTTTGCCTGCTATAACCCATAATGAATCTTTACTCGTGTGATTGATCCCATTCTTGAACTTGAACAACACTTCCTAGAAACCAGAGATGTTCTTAATTTTTTTATTCTGAATCAAGGATCAGTTGTTCTTTTTAATCCACACTTTTGATTGCCTCTTGTATAATGCGTTTCTTGATTTTCTAAAGTGATAAATTAGGTTTGGCAGAATGTGTATATATATATGTATGTATATCAGTATCAAAAAAGAAAACGGGATCA